>BLSH010318600.1:145712-167835 GCA_018402905.1 Glandirana rugosa | reverse complement strand
GAAGTGGTCGGCGGTGACCAGTTTGAAAACTGACTTCTTTAACGACGGAGATGGTTTCCGTACGAGGTGAAGAAAAACTTAAAAAGGAGGTATCCTATGTTAACTCCTGGGAAATCCTCCGTGCTTGTGGGATAGGCCCACTAGGGTCGGACGTATGTCGAGAACGAGATCGTCTCCCACCTGACCTTTACGGACCCTTCAAACCACCTGTGATACTGGCTGCAATTTACCCCACCTGTGATACTGGCTGCAATTTACCCCCACCTGTGATACTGGCTGCAATTTACCCCCACCTGTGTTATTGGCTGCAATTTACCCCACCTGTGTTATTGGCTGCAATTTACCTCTGCTCTTCTCTGGGATCGTTGCGGCCTAAGCAAACTTCCCAGGCATTTCCAGTCCACCCTCTGCTAGAGCAAGAGCTGTATGCAGGCTGGGATCACCCGGATAGGGTGTTCGTGCCTCCTAAAGGGTCCTCAATTGTATCCTATGGAGGAAAAATTCAAAAAGAAGTGGAGCATGCCTTTGGTAGAGGCAGCAATTTCTTCAGTCAAAAGTTTGACCAGTGGCGGCTGGTGAAGTTTTAGGATGGGGGGGTGCCAGGCCCCGCCCTTCATTTTTGACCCCTCCTACTTCTAATAAGCCCCACCCCTTATAGAATCCACCCACTCCGTCCCCTGTATTCCACATATTGTGCCAGGAGTACACAGCTCAGCATCACAGGACACCGTATACAGCTCAGCATCACAGGACACCGTATACAGCTCAGCATCACAGGACACAGTATACAGCTCAGCATCACAGGACACCGTGTATCCATGTCCGTTTACGGACTTCATTGCATGCTGGTATCTGTAGTGCCACTGTGACCCAATAAAGCCTTGGATACACCGGATGTGCCCCCTCTTGTTTGATTTCTGGATCTCTGCGGGACGAGCCGTGGTGGGCACTTCGGTGTTTAATCCAGCGTGTGAGCCTGTACGCCTGGAGCAGCGATTTCTTTTTTCTTTGGATCACAGGACATAGTATACAGCTCAGCATCACTGGACACAGTATACAGCTCAGCATCCCAGGACACAGTATTCAGTTTAGTATCACAGGACACAGTATAAAGCCCCAGCATCACAGGTAGGGGTATATAGCAGCCAGTATAACAGGTGGGGTAAATTGCAGCCAATAACACAGGTGGGGGTAAATTGCAGCCAGTATCACAGGTGGGGTATATAGCAGCCAGTATCACAGGACACAGTATAGAGCCCCAGTATCACAGGTAGGGGTATATAGCAGCCAGTATCACAGGTGGGGTAAATTGCAGCCAATAACACAGGTGGGGGTAAAGTGCAGCCAGTATCACAGGTGGGGGTAAATTGCAGCCAGTATCACAGGTGGGGTATATAGCAGCCAGTATCACAGGTTGGGTAAATTGCAGCCAATAACACAGGTGGGGTAAATTGCAGCCAGTATCACAAGACACAGTATAGAGCCCCAGCATCACAGGTAGGGTTATATAGCAGCCAATAACACAGGTGGGGGTAAATTGCAGCCAATAACACAGGTGGGGTAAATTGCAGCCAGTATCACAAGACACAGTATAGAGCCCCAGCATTACAGGTAGGGTTATATAGCAGCCAGTATCACAGGTGGGGTAAATTGCAGCCAATAACACAGATGGGGGTAAATTGCAGCCAGTATCACAGGTGGGGGTAAATTGCAGCCAGTATCACAGGTGGGGTATATAGCAGCCAGTATCACAGGTTGGGTAAATTGCAGCCAATAACACAGGTGGGGTAAATTGCAGCCAGTATCACAAGACACAGTATAGAGCCCCAGCATCACAGGTAGGGTTATATAGCAGCCAATAACACAGGTGGGGGTAAATTGCAGCCAATAACACAGGTGGGGGTAAATTGCAGCCAGTATCACAAGTGGGGATAAATTTCAGCCAGTATCACAGGTGGGGGCAAATTGCAGCCAGTATCACAGGTGGGGTATATAGCAGCCAGTATCATAGTTTGGGTAAATTGCAGCCAATAACACAGGTGGGGTAAATTGCAGCCAGTATCACAAGACACAGTATAGAGCCCCAGCATTACAGGTAGGGTTATATAGCAGCCAGTATCACAGGTGGGGTAAATTGCAGCCAATAACACAGGTGGGGGTAAATTGCAGCCAGTATCACAGGTGGGGTAAATTGCAGCCAATATCACAGGTGGGGTAAATTGCAGCCAGTATCACAGGTGGGGTAAACTGCAGCCAATATCACAGGTGGGGGTACTTTGCAGCCAATATCACAGGTGGGGGTACTTTGCAGCCAATATCACAGGTGGGGGTACTTTGCAGCCAATATCACAGGTGGGGGGTACTTTGCAGCCAATATCAAAGGTGGGGGTAAATTGCAGCCAATATCACAGGTGGGGGTACTTTGCAGCCAGTATCGCAGATGGGGGTACTTTGCAGCCAATATCACAGGTTGGGGTACTTTGTAGCCAATATCACAGGTGGGGTACTTTGCAGAGACCCCCCCCCCCCCCCGAAGTCAGGACAAGTCCCGCACTTACCCGCTCTAATAGGCAGGCAGCCAGGGTGATCGGCTTGCAAACAAGCGGGCTGTCAGTGTGCAGAGATCGGCTTGCGGACAAGTGGGCTGTCAGTGTGCAGAGCCTACGCTTGCGCAGAGCGGGCTGTAGCCTGGCGTCCGCCTCCTCTTTGCATGACCGGAAGTGACATTGAGGCTCCTTCGAGATCAATCACCGCCGTCTAGTGGACGGTGGTGATTGATTGACACCACCAGGAGCAAATAGGCGGCTTGAGGCGCAGAGCAAGGCATGAATAAACCCTGCCATGTGATTGCAAGGGTGTCATGCTTCCCATAGTGCACTATGTCTGGTGCCCGAACACTGTGCACTATGTTAATTTAAACTAACTTTTACTTTTTTTGGGGGGGGGCGGCGCCCGGGCACCCCTATGGGCGGGCTGCCACTGAGTTTGACTTGCCCAGTTGACAATGCGCAGAGCTTTAAAGCCTGAAAAAACTGGAGTCTGCTTAAAGCTTCTTTTGCGGTGGCTGGGTCAGCGGTTCAACCTGCTGTAGCAGCTGTTGGCATTTGTCAGTCTGTCAAGGATCATGTCAAAAGATTGGTTAAAAACCTGCCTTCCCAAGGGGAATCTTCTGAGGAGTTATCAGAGATTCCTGCGGCTTTATGCTTTGCGGTAGATGCATTAAAAGACTCAATTCACCAGATGTCCCGGTGTACGCGGTTGTCAGTACACATATGCAGGGTGTTATGGTTGAAGAATTAGTCTGCAGAAATGCCATGCAAAAGATTGCTTGGCAAAGATATGCGGCTAATTCCTCCAGTGAAGCTGCCCTTACCCCCTTGGGATCTGAATCTGGTGCTGTCTGCACTACAGAAGCAGCCCTTTGAGCCTATTAGGCAGATTCCTTTAGGCTGGGTTCACACCTATGCGAATTGGATGCGGCTTAAACCGCATCCAATTCGCAGGACACTTGAAAACACATTGTTTTCAATGTGTCCAGTTCACATATGTTCGGTGCATTCGCACTCTGCATTGCACAAAAACCGCACACGTTTTTTGTGCAATGCGGTGCGAATTCCTAGCCCGTTGAGTCCAGTGGGAGCGCATCTAACACGGAGATGCACTCCGCACTGAACGGGGATATTTTCCCCTGCTCGCGGCTCCTCCCCCATCTCTCCCCCCGCAGCTGCTGCGCTGTGGGAACGGACAGGAGCTGCCGAACGGCGGCTCCGTCCCTTCCCGGCAGCAGAGAGGCTGGAATTCGCACCGCAATGGTGTGAATCCAGCCTAAGTCCTCTTATTGAGGAAGTTGTTTTTTTGGTCGCTATGACTTCAGCCAGACGAGTGTGTCTGAATTGGCTGCTCTGTCTTGTAAGGAACCTTTCTTGGTTTTACACCAGGATAAGGTAGTCATGCGGCCACGGCAGGATTTTCTGCCGAAAGTGGTTTCCAGGTTTCACCTGAACCAGGATATTATTTTGCCCTCCTTTTTTCCCCAAGTCCTTTTTTGTTCTGCCCAAAGGCACTAAGAAGGGTCAGGCAGCAACTAGCTCAACTATTGCTAGGTGGATTTGCTAGGTCATTAGCCAGGCATATGGGCTAATGGGTAAGGTTACACCTTTTGGTTTGAAAGCCCATTCCACCAGAAGGATGATTACGCCATGGGCAATGCATCAGCAGCTGTCTATGGCCCAGATTTGCAAGGCTGCTACTTGGTCTTCGGTTCATACATTCACCAGGTTTTACCAGGTGATGTTAGAGCCCATGAGGATGCTGCGTTTGGACGCAGTGTGCTGCAGGCAGCAGTCTAGGTCCTTTGTCCAAGGTGGGCTTAGGATTACTGTATTCCCTCCCCTCAAGGCATATTGCTTTGGGACATCCCAGCAGTAATGAATTAACACTCTGTGTCCCGTGATGTATGATAAAGAAATATGGATTTTTAACCACTTCAGCCCTGGAACGATTTCACCCTTTAGGACCAGAGCACTTTTTGTGCTTCGGCACTGCGTCGCTTTAACTGACAATTGCGTGGATGTGCGACTTTGTACCCAAACAAAATTTGCATCCTTTTTTTCCCACAAATAGAGCTTTCTTTTGATGGTATTTGATCACCTCTGTGTCATTTCTGATCGCCACTATAAACAAAAAAAGAGCGACGATTTTGCAAAAAAAAACTATTTATCTTAGTTTTTGCTAAAATGCAAATCCAAAAAAAAATATGAAAAAAAGTTTTGGCCGATTTATATTCTTCCTCATATTTTTGGTAAAATCGTAATCGGTATTTATTGATTGGTTTGCGCAAAAGTTGCCACGTTTACAAATGATGAGAATTCATTTCTGGGCTTTTTATTTATTTTTATTACTAGTAATGGCGGCGATCTGCGTTTTTTTTTTTTTAAGGGTACTGTTATATTGCAGCGGACATGTCGGACCATTTTGATACTTTTTTGGGACCATTGGCATTTATACAGCGATCAGTGCCATTGGCAGTGAAGGGGTTAACTCGGGGGGGCGCTCTAACTGTGTTCCCTCAGTGTGTTCTAACTGTATGGGGGCTAGACTGGCAGAGGTAGGGGAGTGATCCCGGCTTCCATATACAGGAAGACTGTGATCACAGCCCTTCCCCCCTCTGTCAGAAAGGAGATCCGTGTTTACATACATACTACAGTATAAGACCGGTTCACACTGTTGTGACCTGAAAGGCATGCGACTTACGGTGTTACTTTGCCAGCCAACTTGCTGGGGTCTTGATTACTACTTGATGCGACTTTTAGGGATTACCTGGGTAATCTTCCTGAAATGTCAGATCCAAATAACATCAATATAGATGGGGATCCAACTTGGAGGTGATTTCTGTTCAGGTCTATGGGCACAAGTTGGATAGAAGTTGCCTTCAGAAGTAGTACAGGAGCCTTTTATAAAGTCAGAGTGACTTCAGTAGTGCTAATTAAGACAGCCGTCATTAACTAGCATGAGATTTCACATGCTATGTGACTTGGGGTCTCACAAGTCGGATCCCAGGTCGCGGCAGTGTGAACTGAGCCTAAAAGGTGGAGTTAGCCTTTATGTATTGACAAAGTTACTAAAGAATCAAAAGAGCCATAGCATAAATGTAAAAATTGCTCTGGATTATAATAAGAAACAACACCCAGATTATGGGCTCAACAGACCTGAAGTACAAAAAATCTATATATAGAAAAACAGAAAGCGACACTGCTACATCACTGACATAGAAAAATCCTTTATTTGTACATACACAAATTCTAAAAGACCATGGTACAAAACAGAAGTCCCTCGGGGAACAGGATCTCATATTCTGACATACTCAGAATACTTACTGTAAATCAATCTGCTGTTAGCATTTCACAAGTCATATGTGTTTCAGACAGTAGCTCAATTCACAAACCAAAATCGCATGCAATATTTGGATCATGTGACTCATTTTATCCATATTTCTCATGCAATACTGAAAATGTCAGTGAGTTCCTTTTATGCGGTAATTACCAAAAAACATGCAATAAATACTGCATAAAATGATATACAAGTCACTTACCCCCCCCAAATAAAAGAGAAAATAAATAATTTGTAATATGTCTTGTGGCCTAGCCACTCGCTATCTAATGAATGTATAAATTAAGAACTGCCTGTTAATAAGCTGGCACCTGCTGGCATCCTAACAACCAGTGACTCATCCGTGCACTGCTCATTCCATAATTAACATCATCTGGGTGTCATTTCTTTTTTTACTTTAGCACCTGGGAGCCCAAGATGCACCTCTGATCATGTTATTTCTTTCGCGCTGAATGACACCTCTGCGTCTGTGCCACTGAAGTACACAAAGAATGAAGTGGCATAGTGGCCAAATATGGACATGTTCACATAAATAAAGACACATACATAGAATCCAATATAGTTAGAAAACAATTATTGTGGGTGATGCCTCTAAATTTAAGGTGAATACTTCTTTAATGACCTATTACTTCATGTGGTAGGCAACAACTCTGCTTTCATTCTGGGTCTTTCCCCCACAAACTGTGCTTGGTGGACGAACAAAGGGCTTCTACATATAGCAAACCTGTGTAATGACCAAGGCATCTTGTCAAGACAAGTGCTTCAGGGAAAGTGTAAATTACTCGATACAGAGGTCTATCGCTATACACAAATAGTACGATTTCTAAATTCTTTAAAACACCACTAACTTAGACGCCTATGGAATACTTATGCAGAAAACTCAATAAGACCACTTGCCACATCTCAGAGATCTATAATCTCTTAAATACCACCTCCACAAAACGTTCCTGTATGGGTAAATGGGAACAGAATACGAACCAGAGACTGTATCTCAATGACTCAAGGAAGTTGGCTTCCTGTACGTCAGTGTCTTTTATCAACAATTAATTGAAGTGAATTATACATTTTTATTGCATTGATATATGGTCCCATTCTAATTGGCCTTCTGCATTCCTGGGGCTTCCCCACATTGCTTTAGGAGATGTGACTGGGAAGGTACCGCCAACCATGTCTGGTGGACATACCTGAAGGTTACCAGATTCTGGATTCACATATATAACTTTATCTCTGACCTAGATTAATCTGAAAATAAATCCCTCCTCAGGCACTACTGAATCAACCCATAGGAAGGATACTGGGTTTCACCAGAAAGCTAATCTTGTTTATTTTCAAAGCTGAGAGAATAACTTTAGCTAGATTGTGGCAGTCTCAGTCCATTCCATTCAAACTGGTTAAAGTATAACTAAAGGAGTCCCATAGTGAAGATTTCTCTTCACTCCCTTTCCTATACCCAAAACAGGGTAGAAGTACAAGTGAGAGGAAATCCCTCCACAGTGAGGGAATCCTGGAGTGTCACCACGGTCTCCAAATCTAGTGTCCCCATTGGAAGATTTTTCCTCTCAATTTTCTCATGTCAACCCAAAATTTGGGATTTTCTTTTACTTTCATTTTCGATGATAAAGATAGCCAGGACAAATGGGGTGAATCTCCCTAACAGGGACACAGGTAGCAATAGAAACTGACAAGGGTTCTAATCTTTCCACTTTCTCCAGAACAAAAAAAAAAAGTTTTGCCGTTAGTTACATTTTAAGGCCAAAATAGTTTGAATAATGGTAAATGAAAAATCTTCTGCTATCTTGAATGATGACGTCAAGTTTTTTGAAAAAAACTTGCAACCCTTGAATCACTTGTAGTTCTGGAGGAAACTGACAAACCTGATGGTTTGAACTCATGGGACCGACAAATTGTTGATTGTTCACTTGGTTGCTACTTTTTCTTGCCTTTTTTTTTTTTTTTACTTTCTCTTTAGGCCTCATACACACGGACGTTTCTAAAAAAATAAACAAAACGTCGGGCCCGACGTCAAGGAAAAAAAGTCGGCGTTTTTCGGCGTTATGCATCAGCGTTTTTGAGCGTTAGTGAGCGTCATTAACAACGTATTGACACTCCTAGCAGTTCGCATATGGCAGGATCCAGGATGAGAACACACGAGAGGATAAGGAAGTACCCATACTAGGACAAACAACTACGACAGAAGAATTCATGCCCTAAGGCCTCATACACACGGGCATTTTTAACGCCGAGTTTTTGAGCTGTTTTTACAGCTTAAGAACGCCTCTCCATGTTATTCAATGGCCTCATACACACGTTGACGTTTTTGAGTTGTAAGTGGTGTCGGCATTCTTAAGCTGTAAAACAAATGCAGGACCAGCGTGTTCGGAAGCTGCAGCGTTAAAGCTGTTTTGACACTGAGCCGGCAAAACACTCAAAAACACGCCTTAACGTTGTATACACAGCGTTATGCCTCGTCAGGCGGTTCTCTGCCTCAATTCAAAAATCAATGGTTCCTTATGGTTGCCTTCTCCCTCTTCTCTTCTTCCCATGTTGATTTGTCGCTCTCTCCCACTCAAAGGACGGGTCCGTGCTGCAGAATGGCTTATATTGGCATGGAGCGGGACCATCCGATGACATCATCCGGAAGACCTGCCCCTTATGACGGCACAAGGTCGGGCTGTGACATCATAATGGGCTGGGGCTTCCAGATGACATCATCGGGTGGACCTGCCCCATGCCAATATAAGCCATTCCGCAGCATGGACCCGGCATTTGAGTGAGAGAGAGCAAAGAGTCAACATGGGAAGAAGAGAAGAGGGAGAAGGCAGTGGAGAAGACTACGGCAAAAGAACAGAAGACCGAGCAGAAGCTAAAAGAAGAAAGAAGGTGCCCGCAGAAGAAAGAAGAGCTGGAGCAGGGAGAAGATGCCAGAGCTGATTTAATAAACTATTTTAAAAAGCTGTGTGGTGTTTTTTTTCACACTTTTTTTAGGTGGATGGGTAGGGGTACGATGTGCCCCATAATCATTCACATAGGGTGGGGGGCCGGAATCTGGGGGCCCCCTTGATAAAAGGGCTTCCAGATTCTGATAAGCCCCTGACCCGCAGACCTCGACAACCAACAGCCCAAAGCACCCACCCCCCCCATGCTGAGGGCATGCGGCCTGGTATGGTCCAGGAGGGGGCGCTTGCTCGTCCCCACCCCCATGCATGCTCGGATAAGGGCCTGGTATGGATTTTGGGGGGGACCCTACGCCAGTTTTTCCCCTTAAAACCCATACCAGACCAAAGGGACTGGTACCTCTTGGGGGGGGACCCCACGCAAATTATTTTTTTCATTTTTTAGCAGGGTTCCCCTTCAAGATCCTCGCCACACAAGTCGCACCACCAGTCGGATCATCATGATCTGATTTCTGGTGCGACTTCTATTCAAATCAATGGGTTCCCATAGGGCAGTGGTTCTCAACTCCGGTCCTCGGGACCCACCAACAGGCCAGATTTTAAGTATTACCTTGGGGAGATGCAGACTAAGAACACTGCAATCACTGAGCAGCAAATTATATCACCTGTGATGTATTTCAGTTATCCTGCAAACCTGGCCTGTTGGGGAGTCCCGAGGACCAGAGTTGAGAGCCACTGCCATAGGGAACCATTGATTTTGAAGAGAGGCAGAGAAATGCCGCTGAAAGCTACTGTGGAAAAACTTGCATGGACGTCAATGCATAACGCTGATAAAACCGCATTTTTAATGCGTCTTTTTTACTGACGTCGGTACCGATGTTACAGCTTGTTTTTTTTAAACGTCCGTGTGTATAAGTCTGACCTAGACTGCAAATGGGACCAATACTAAATTTAATTTTTCAGAGTAAACAAAATACCTGCTAACACAAAAAACTAAAAGCAAAATACCTGATATTCATGCATAGGTTAAGAACCAGAAGATTTTAAGTACAAAAATGTGTGTATTGTGGAGATATACACTATATCACCAAAATTATTTGAACGCCTGCCTTTACACGCACATGAACTTTAATGGCATCCCGCCCGTACACGATGCGATATTCGTATGGCAATTTTCGTACGACGACCGATCTGCCGATTTTCGGATCGTTAGTATGGTACTTTCAACAGTTGATTCTGATTTTCCGGAAGACAAAAGCTGGATGTGCAGACTAGAAAATCTTTGTCAGATGGGAGCACAACATCTGATTTTCGTTTAATTAGTGCGGTTTTCGTCCGAAAAAAAACGTAAGAGCAAGCTCAGAAACTAAAAAATACATACAAAGCTATTCAACACATGAAATCACTTCTGCCGTTGAATTCGGTCGTACGAGAATTTTCATATTGTTTTAACCTCTTCACTTTCGACATGAGACTAGCATCCAACAAAAAAACGGAGGTACGGTTGTCTGAAAATCTAAGCGTGTGTACAATGTTTTAGTCTGTAGGGTTCAATATTGAGTTGGTCCAGCCTTGGCAGCTGTAACAGCTTCAACTCTTCTGGGAAGGCTGTCCACAAGGTATAGGTGTGTGTTTATGAGAATGTTTAACCATTCTTCCAGAAGCGCATTTGTAAGGTCAGGCACTGATGTGGATGAGAAGGCCTAGCTTGCACTCTCCGCTCTAATTCATCCCAAAGGTGTTCGATTAGGTTTAGTTCAGTACTTGTGGAGTTTGCTTGTGCCTTGTTGCAGAGCCGGCTCTCTAATTAGGCAAATTAGGCGGTCGCCTAAGGCCTCGCGCTCACAGGGGCCTCGCGGCCGCCTAATTTGCCTACTGCATATAGCGGGTGCCGCGGATCCCCATCCTGCTCGCTCTCTCCGCCGGCAAATGACAGGAGCGGGTCAGGGAAGGAGAGACCGTGCTGCTGTCCTGCGCCTGCCGTTGTCAGCAATGAAGAACGCTCTTTATGTTTGCTGCTGCCCACTCCCCCTCCCTCCTCCTGTCAGGTGAGGAGATCGGAACAGCGTGAGATCGGGGCAGCTCTGTGTGCAGAGAGAGAGAGCAGCCGTGAGCTCTTCTTTCCTCCCTCCCTCTCTTCTTCACGCTGCTGCTCTCGGGAACGGCGCTTGCCCAGCACAGCTGCCTATGTTTCTCCCCCTCATTCGTATTGGCCAGGGGAGAGATACAGTGGACTGAGCAGCTGAGAAGAGGATTGTGGGACATGTAGTCCTGAGGATTGGCGGCCGGGGACTGAGCAGCTGAGAAGAGGATTGTGGGACATGTAGTCCCGAGGATTGGCGGCCCCATTGCAAACCCCTAAGGAAGGAATCTGCAGCCCACTGCATGCCCAGAGAGAGAGAGAGAGAGAGGAGAGGTGGGGGGGAGAGAGGAGAGGGGGGGGAGAGGAGAGGGGGGAGAGAGGAGAGGGGAGGGAGAGAGAAGCTTTCAGGGAAGTGCACCCAGGACTCCAGAGGGAGAGGACAGTGCTGAGGGAACCCCATCAGAGAGAGAACCCTGTTGCCCTGTGCCACCAGAGTGAAAGCCACACAGCCTAGTGCCATCCCTGGTGAAGAAAAGAATGGAGTCATTGCCAGAATACAGATCAGGGCACTACCCAGCGCAGTCGCCATGGGCAACCCAGAGTGAGTTGACTCCTGATCAGAGGAACCGTTGTTGCTGTATCGCAGGATCTGGTGAGAGGGCCAGTCGGCCATTATCTACTGCCATCAATAGGAACTGCAGTCTCTGACCGTCTCCTGTAGTATGCCCGCAGTCTCTGACCGTCTCCTGTAGTATGCCCGCAGTCTCTGACCCTCTCCTGTAGTATGTCCGCAGTCTCTGACCGTCTCCTGTAGTATGCCCGCAGTCTCTGACCATCTCCTGTAGTATGCCTGCAGTCTCTGACCCTCTCCTGTAGTATGTCTGCAGTCACTGACCGCCTCTTGCAGTATGCCAGCAGTCTCTGACCGTCTCCTGTAGTATGCCCGCAGTCTCTGACCGTTTCCTGTAGTATGCCCGCAGTCTCTGACCCTCTCCTGCAGTATGCCAGCAGTCTCTGACCGTCTCCTGTAGCATGCCCGCAGTCTCTGACCGTCTCCTGTAGCATGCCCACAGTCTCTGACCGTCTCCTGTAGCATGCCCACAGTCTCTGACCGTCTCCTGTAGCATGCCCACAGTCCCTGACCGTCTCCTGTAGCATGCCCACAGTCTCTGACCGTCTCCTGTGGTATGCCCACAGTCTCTGACCGTCTCCTGTAGCATGCCCGCAGTCTCCGACCGTCTCCTGTACTATGTCCACAGTCTCCGACCCTCTCCTGTAGTATGCTTACAGTCTCTGACTAGCTCCTGTAGTATGCCTGTAGCCTCTGACGTCTCCTGTAGCATGTCTGCAGTCTCTAATCATCTCCTGTAGTATGCTCGCAGTCTGACTGTCTCCTGTACAAGGTCTGCAGTCTCTGACCCTCTCCTGTAGTATGTCCACAGTCTCTGACCGCCTCTTGCAGTATGCTAGCAGTCTCTGACCAGCTCCTGTAGTATTCCCGCAGTCTCTGACCATCTCCTGTAGTATGCCCGCAGTCTCTGACCGTCTCCTGTACTATGTTTGCAGTCTCTGAATGTCTTCTGTAGTAAGCCTGCAGTCTCTGTCCAAGCTCCTGTAGCATGTCTGCAGTCTACTACCCTCTCCTGTAGTATGTTCGCAGTCTCTAACTGCCTCTTGCAGTATGCCCACAGTCTCTGACCAGCTCCTGTACCATGCCTGCAGTCTCTGACCATCTCCTGTACAATGTCTGCAGTCTCTGACCATCTCCTGTAGTATGCTTGCACTCTCTGACCAGCTCCTGTAGTATACCCGCAGTCTCTGACCCTCTCCTATAGTATGTCCGCAGTCTCTGGCCACCTCTTGCAGTATGCCAGCAGTCTCTGACCAGCTCCTGTAGTATTCCCGCAGTCTCTGACCCTCTCCTGTAGTATGTCCACAGTCTCTGACCGCCTCTGCAGTATGCCAGCAGTCTCTGACCAGCTCCTGTAGTATTCCCGCAGTCTCTGACCATCTCCTGTAGTATGCCCGCAGTCTCTGATCGTCTCTCGCAGTATGCCAGCACTCTCTGACTGTCTCCTGTAGTATTCGCGCAGTCTTTGACCATCTCCTGTAGTATGCCCGTAGTCTCTGACCCTCTCCTGTAGTATGTCCACAGTCTCTGACCGCCTCTTGCAGTATGCCAGCAGTCTTTGACTATCTCCTGTAGTATGCCCGCAGTCTCTGACCCTCTCCTGTAGTATCGCAGTCTCTGACCGCCTCTTGCAGTATGCCAGCAGTCTCTGACCAGCTCCTGCAGTATTCCCACAGTCTCTGACCCTCTCCTGTAGTATGTCCGCAGTCTCTGACCGCCTCTGGCAGTATGCCAACACTCTCTGACCAGCTCCTGTAGTATTTCCGCAGTCTTTGACCATCTCGTGTAGTATGCCTGCAGTCTCTGAACGTCTTCTGTAGTATGCCCGCAGTCTCTGACCAGCTCCTGTAGTATGCCCGCAGTCTCTGACTATCTCCTGTAGTATACCCGCAGTCTCTGACCATCTCCTGTAGTATGCCCGCAGTCTCTGACTATCTCCTGTAGTATACCCGCAGTCTCTGACCATCTCCTGTAGTATTCCCGCAGTCTCTGACCATCTCCTGTAGTATGCCCGCAGTCTCTGACCAGCTCCTGTGGTATGCCCACAGTCTCTGACCATCTCCTGTAGTATGCCCACAGTCTGGCCGTCTCCTGTACTATGCCTGCAGTCTCTGATCATCTACTGTAGTATGCCCCCAGTCTCTGACCCTCTCCCGTAGTATGTCTGCAGTCTCTGACCATCTCTTGTAGTATGTCTGCAGTCTCTGACCCTCTCCTTTAGTATGTGTATTAATGTGCCACTTTACTTACTTAATTATTTGGGATTGCTCCACTGCTCAGTAAGTGGTAATGATGAGCAGTAACCTTTAGCAACCAAACAGTGAACAGTAGCGATCTGCTGCAATATCGAGCAACCAATCAGTGAGTGGCAAAGATGTTCTATAACCCCTAGCAACCAATCAGTGAATGGTAATGATGTGTTTGTAACCCCTAGCAACCAATCAGTGAGTGGTAATGATGTGCTGTGACCCCTAGCAACCAATCAGTGAGCGGTAATGATGTGCTGTAACCCAAAGAAACCAATCAGTGAGTGGTAGTGATGTGCGGTAACCCATAGAAAGCAATCAGTGAGTGGTAATGTGTTGTAACCCATAGCAACCAATCAGTGAGTGGTAATGTGTTGTAACCCCTAGCAACCAATCAGTGAGTGGTAATGATGTGCTGTAACCCATAGAAACCAATCAGTGACTGGTAATTATGTGCTGTAATCTCTAGCAACCAGTGAGCAGTAATAATGTGCTGTAACCTATAGAAACCAATCGGCAAGCAGGAATTATGTGTTGTAACCTCTAGCAACTAGTCAGTGAGGGAAAGATCGGCTGTAACCTCTGGCAACCAATTGCAATCGGGGCCTCGTGTCTAAGTTTTGCCTAAGGCCTCACAAAGTCTAGAGCCGCCTCTGCCTTGTTGAAATGTCAAAATAGAACTTCATCACTGTGTTCACCTTTCAATCCCTGTGATTATTGCCTTATCCTTTGTATATATATATATATATATATATATATATATATATATACAGTACAGACCAAAAGTTTGGACACACCTTCTCATTCAAAGAGTTTTCTTTATTTTCATGACTATGAAAATTTTATTTCACACTGAAGGCATCAAAACTATGAATTAACACATGTGGAATTATATACATAACAAAAAAGTGTGAAACAACTGAAAATATGTCATATTCTAGGTTCTTCAAAGTAGCCACCTTTTGCTTTGATTACTGCTTTGCACACTCTTGGCATTCTCTTGATGAGCTTCAAGAGGTAGTCACCTGAAATGGTTTTCACTTCACAGGTGTGCCCTGTCAGGTTTAATAAGTGTGATTTCTTGCCTTATAAATGGGGTTGGGACCATCAGTTGTGTTGTGCAGAAGTCACGTGGATACACAGCTGATAATCCTACTGAATAGACTGTTAGAATTTGTATTATGGCAAGAAAAAAGCAGCTAAATACAGAAAAACTAGTGGCCATCATTACTTTAAGAAATGAAGGTCAGTCAGTCCGAAAAATTGGGAAAACTTTGAAAGTGTCCCCAAGTGCAGTCACAAAAACCATCAAGCGCTACAAAGAAACCGGCTCACATGCGGACCACCCCAGGAAAGGAAGACCAAGAGTCACCTCTGCTGCGGAGGATAAGTTCATCTGAGTCACCAGCCTCAGAAATCGCAGGTTAACAGCAGCTCAGATTAGAGACCAGGTCAATGGCACACAGAGTTCTAGCAGCAGACACATCTCTACAACAACTGTTAAGAGGAGACTGTGTGAATCAAGCCTTCATGGTAGAATATCTGCTAGGAAACCACTGCTAAAGAAAGGCAACAAGCAGAAGAGACTTGTTTGGGCTAAAGAACACAAGGAATGGACATTAGACCAGTGGAAATCTGTGCTTTGGTCTGATGAGTCCAAATTTGAGATCTTTGGTTCCAACCACCGTGTCTTTGTGCGACGCAGAAAAGGTGAACGGATGGACTCTACATGCCTGGTTCCCACCGTGAAGCATGGAGGAGGTGGTGTGATGGTGTGGGGGTGCTTTGCTGGTGACACGGTTGGGGATTTATTCAAAATTGAAGGCGTACTGAACCAGTATGGCTACCACAGCATCTTGCAGCGGCATGCTATTCCATCCGGTTTGCATTTAGTTGGACCATCATTTATTTTTCAACAGGACAATGACCCCAAACACACCTCCAGGCTGTGTAAGGGCTATTTGACCAAGAAGGAGAGTGATGGGGTGCTGCGCCAGATGACCTGGCCTCCACAGTCACAGGACCTGAACCCAATGGAGATGGTTTGGAGTGAGCTGGACCGCAGAGTGAAGGCAAAAGGGCCAACAAGTGCTAAGCATCTCTGGGAACTCCTTCAAGACTGTTGGAAGACCATTTCAGGTGACTACCTCTTGAAGCTCATCAAGAGAATGGCAAGAGTGTGCAAAGCAGTAATCAAAGCAAAAGGTGGCTACTTTGAAGAACCTAGAATATGACATATTTTCAGTTGTTTCACACTTTTTTGTTATGTATATAATTCCACATGTGTTAATTCATAGTTTTGATGCCTTCAGTGTGAATCTACAATTTTCATAGTCATGAAAATAAAGAAAACTCTTTGAATGAGAAGGTGTTTCCAAACTTTTGGTCTGTACTATATATATATATATATATATATATATATATATATATATATATATATATATATATATATATATATATACAGTTGTGCTCATAAGTTTACATACCCTGGCAGAATTTATGATTTTCTTTTTTTCAGAGAATATGAATGTATGAATGATAACACAAAAATATTTCTTTCACTCATGGTTCGTGTTTGGCTGAAGCTATTTATTATCAATCGACTGTGTTTACTCTTTTTAAATCATAATGGCAACAGAAACTACCCAAATGACCCTGATCAAAAGTTTACATACCCCAGTTCTTAATGCTGCGTATTACCCCCATTAAGATTAATGACATCTTGAAGTCTTTTGTGGTATTTTTGGATGAGGCTCTTTATCTTCTCAGATGGTAAAGCTGCCCATTCCTCTTGGTAAAAAGCCTCCAGTTCCTGGAAATTCTTGGGCTGTCTTGCATGAATAGCACGTTTGAGATCTCCCCAGAGTGGCTCAATGATAGTGACGTCAGGAAACTGAGATGGCCACTCCAGAACCTTCACTTTATTCTGCTGTAGCCAGTGACAGGCCTTGTGTCATCATCGGGTGTGATCATTGTCAAGTTGGAATGTCCAAGTATGTCCCATGCGCAGCTTCCTGGCTGATGAATTCAAATGTTCCTCCGGTATTTTTTGATAACATACTGCATTCATCTTGCCATCAATTTTGACCAAATTCCCTGTGCCTTTTGTAGCTCACACATCCCCAAAACATCAGCGATCCACCTCCGTGTTTCACAGTAGGAATGGTGTACCTTTCATCATAGGCCTTGTTGACTCCTCTCCAAATGCAGAGTTTATGGTTGTGGCCAAAAAGCTCAATTTTGGTCTCATCACTCCAAATGACTTTGTGCCAGAAGGTTTGAGGCTTGTCTTTGTGCTGTTTGGTGTATTGTAAGTGGGATACTTTGTGGCATTTGGCTTTCTTCTGGCGACTCGACCATGCAGCCCATCTTTCTTCAAGTGCCTCCTTATTGTGCATCTTGAAACAGCCACACAACATGTTTTCAGAGAGTCCTGTATTTCACCTGAAGTTATTTGTGGGTTTTTCTTTGCATCCCAAACAATTTTCCTAGCAGTTGTGGCTGAAATTTTAGTTGGTCTACCTGACCGTGGTTTGGTTTCAACAGAACCCCTCATTTTCCACTTCTTGATTAGAGTTTGAACACTGCTGATTGGCATTCTCAGTTCCTTGGGTATCTTTTTATATCCCTTTCCTGTTTTATACAGTTCAACTACCTTTTCCCACAGATCCTTTGACAATTCTTTTGCTTTCCCCATGACTTAGTATCCAGAAATGTCAGTGCAGCACTGGATGAAAGATGCAAGGGTCTGTCAGGAGTCCAGAAACTCATTGACCTTTTATACACACACACACACACACACACACACTCACACACACTCACACACTAATTACAAGCAAACAGATCACAGGTGAGGATGGTTACCTTTAATAGCCATTCAAACCCCTTTGTGTCAACTTGTGTGCATGTTATCAGGCCAAAATCACCAGGGTATGTAATCTTTTTAATTTGGGTAGTTTCTGTTGTCATTATGATTTAAAAAGAGTAAACACAGTTGATTGATAATAAATGGCTTCAGCCAAACACTAACCATGAGTTAAAGAAATGTTTTTGTGTTATCATTCATATTCTCTGGAAAATGGCCAAGAAATCATAAATTCTGCCAGGGTATAGAAACTTATGAGCACAACTGTGTGTATATATATATATATATATATATATATATATATATATATATATATATATATTTGGATAGGCAGTACAATGCAAACGTTTTAGGCAGTTGTGAAGATATGCTGTTTAGTATGAATGCCTTAAAAATATATATATTTTGATTGCTTATTTTTATGAATTTACAAAATGAAAAGTGAGTGAACAAAAGAAAAATCCAAATCAATATTTGGTGTGACTACCCTTTGGCTTCAAACTAGCATTGATTCTTACATTTACACAAAGTCCGATATTTTGTAGGATTAGAGTCAGGTGTATGATTTACCAATTATATCAAGCAGATGCTAACGATCATCAATTTCATATGTAGGTTGAAAAGTCATTAACTAAAACAGAAACAGCTGTGTAGGAGGCTCAAAACTGGGTGAGGAACCGCCAAACTCTGCTACTAAGGTGAGGTTGCGGAAGACCGTTTCATGTCACAGGTCATACACCATTGTAACAAGACTCGAGGTAGTAATACTGAGTCTGCAAGGTTTCTCCCAGGCAAAGATTTCAAAGCAGGCTTGGGGTTTCATGATGTGCTGCTCAAACTCTTGAAGAAACACAAAGAACTATAGACGCAGTGGTTGGCCAAGGAAACAATGCAGCAGATGAATGATATATCATGCTTACTTCCCTTTGACATCGAAAGATGTCCATCAGTTCCACCAGCAAAGAACTGGCGGAAGCCAGTGGGGCCCAGGTAATGTCACGCACCTGGTGGTGGGATCTGTCTTATGCAGGGAACAACCGCTCTTACGCACCTGATATGGGGACCCCTGGTAGAGCAGACAGGAGGTCAGAGAGTGCAGGATAGCACGAGGGCTGGATAGTCTCTCATGATGGTGTGAGAGGTCCCAGAGCGGCTCGTGCAGATATGAAGGAAGGTGGTACAAGCTGGGTCAGAAACTAGCGGGCGGTGCGGTACAAAGGAGTAGGCAGAAGAATGGTCAGGTCCAAGCAGAGTTCATAATCAGGTGGGCAGCGGAGGTACAAAGAATCAGGCAGGAGAATGGTCGTGGGTAGCCGGGGGTCGGTGCAGGCGGATATAAAGCTTGTCAGGTCAAGCCGGGTCTTCAGGAAACAGGAACAAGTAAACAGGAACAGTGCTGGGGCTCACAGGTACACTAGACACTGTAGAATGAACAGCACTGGTTGCAGGGTGCTGTCCACTTAAATGGGCCATTTGGGCGCCAATGCTGGCGCATATGCGCGCTCAATCATGCACAGACGCACACACAGGCTTCCAGACCCGACTTCCAGTGGCAACGGTTGTTTCCTGACATTGCCCCCCCCAAGGGGCAGCCTCTGGATGCCTTGCCGGGTGCCAACTTCCTGGCAGTTTCTTCTGAAGGCTTGAATTAGTTCTGGTGCATGAATGTTTGCTTCCGGTTCCCAAGAACTTAGAGTCCAAAACCCTTCTACTTTACCTAATACTGAGTGACCCCAGACCTCTTTCGACAATCCAAGATGGCTTCCACCTTGAACTCCTCCTCTCCGTTTACCAGAATTGGTTCAGGTGGATCCACCTTTAGTCCCGGCAAGGGATCTGGGACAACCGGTTTTAACAGGGCTGTATGGAAGACCGGGTGGATACGTAACAAAGGGGGAAGATCCAGCTCAAATGCCACCTCTTCCTCTTAATCGGGAACGGTCCAATGAACCTAGGTCCCAACTTTTTTGAGGGGCAAGCCAATTTCAGGTTCTTGGTGGCAAGCAAGACTCGGTTGCCCAGCTGCAGTTCCAATTTCCCTCGCCTTCTCTTGTTGAAGGCCTCCTTGTTCTGTTCCTGAGTCTTAGGGTGTCCTGCAAAAGTTTATTGTTGGTTTCAAAGAAACTTGTGACTTCCTGTGCCGCTGGAACCATGCTTTCAGGGGTCAGGTCAGGGAGGAACATGGGATGGAACCCATAATTAGCCCAGAATGGGGACTGCTTGGTGGCCGAGTGGATGGTGTTGTACGCAAACTCGGCCAGTGGCAACAGTGCAACCCAGTCGTTCTGAGAGAACGAAGAAAAGCAGCAAAGGTATTGTTCCAAAGTCTGATTCGTTCTCTGTTTGGCCGTTGGTATGGGGGTGGTAAGCAGATGAGAAGCATAATTCAATTTCTAATGCTGAGCACAGGGCCTTCCAGAATCTAGAGGTGAATTGGACCCCACTATCTGATACAATATTGCTGGGGACTCCATGAAGCCGGACTATTTCTTTAATGAAGATGTCTGCAGTTTCGGCAGCCGTGGGAATGCCCTTCATGGGCAGATAATGAACCATTTTGATCATAGGGTCAACGACCATGAAAATGGTAGAGTATCCCTCAGAAGGGGGCAGCTCCACGATAAAGTCCATGGCCAACTGAGACCATGGGCGTTCAGGTACAGGGAGCGGGTTCAAGAGGCCCCAAGCTTTAGCTTTGTCCGTCTTGTTTCGGGCACAGATTGGGCAAGAGCTGACGTACCTCCTACAATCCTCAGCTCTCGGCCACCAGAAGGAATGGGAAAGCAATTTGCCATCTTGTGAGCCCCGAAGTGCCTGGCCAACTTGTGGTCATGGCAGAATCCTAAAGCCCTTAGGCGTTGACCTGCTGGGATGAAGATCTTGTGGCGAACCACCATAGCCCAGCCTTTACTAGCAGCCTGGAAGGACCGGAGGAGCCAGCCTGGACCCATTTTATCTGTGACAACAAATCTTCCTGGGTGAGTAGGAAGTTCCTCAAAGGGAGTATTGTGTCGGGCGGAATGGTGTCCCCCGACTCTGTGAACATCCGGGAAACTGCGTCCAGTTTAATGTTGTTCGATCCCAGCCTGTATGTCAGATGGAACTGGAACCTGGAGAAAAAGAGTGCCAAGCGGGCCTGCCGGGGTCTCAGTCTCTTGGCCATCCTCAGGTACTCCAGGTTCTTGTGATCAGTATATATAAGGATGGGGTGCGTGGCCCCTTCAAGCAAGTACCGCCATTCTTCCAAGGCCGATTTTGATGGCCAATAGCTCCCTCTCTCCCACATCAGAATTCTTCTCGTGTGCGGACAACTTGCAAAAGAAGAAAGCTACTGGGTTGAGCAAGGCCTTGGCGCCTTGTCGTTGGGAAAGAACAGCTCCCACAGCAGTCTCTGAAGCGTCCACTTTCAGGACGTAGGGCAAGGCAGGGTTAGGATGCTTCAGAATGGGTGCAGAAGTAAACAAGGCATTGAGTGTCTGGAAGGCAGCTTGGCCCTCGGAGGACCAACAGAACCAAGAGTTCTGCTTCGTCAGCTGTGTGATCGGGGTGATGATAGCAGGAAATACTTTAATAAATTTCCTATAAAGTCAGCAAAACCCACAAATCCTTGGACCCCTTTCCTGTCTGTTGGTGCTGGCCAGTCCAGAATAGTGGAAACTTTTTAAGGATCAATGTTGATGCCCCTGACAGAAGTAACAAGTCCAAGGAATTGGATGCTGGGTTGATCAAAAGCACATTTCTCCGCCTTGGCGTATAGCCCATCTAGCCGAAGGCGACTCAAGACCTTAGTGACGTGCCTACGGTGCTCCTTAAGGGATGAAGAGACGATTAAAATGTCTGGGCTGCTCCATGAGCCCATGCCGCTCACCCGGCCTCTCCACGGCCGACCGGCCATCTATTCAGCTCAGCGGTTGGCCAGGGGGCAGAAACTACCCAGCTGCCACATGAGAGCTGCAATGGATCCCATCACTTGATACCTCTTGCCTGCCGGATTGGAGAGAAAGTGAGTGCCCATGCAGCCCCCTGTGAGCCTGTATAGGAGGATCAGTGGGGACAGCTGTATATGGAGGAATTGAGCTTTCCATATTCCTCCTGCAGCCGCTGAAAGGAAGGAGAAAAGGAGAAGCAGGCATTCAGCGGCTGCAGGAGGAATATGGAAAGATCAATTCCTCCATATGCAGCTGCCTCCCGCCGATCTTCCTATCCAACTTCTTTTGCTGCTCTCCAGCCCCCCCCCCCCCCCCAGTGCTTTCCAGCTCCCCCACTGCTCTACAGCCCCTTCAGTGCTGTGATCTTCAGCTCCCCCAGTGCTCTCCACCCCCCGGTGCTCTCCAGCCCCCTGTGCTCCCTGGCCTCACCCAGTGCTCTCCAACCCCACATTCTCTCTGACCCCCTTAGTGCTCTCCAGCCCCCCCCAATGCTCTCCTGTCCTCTGGATGCTCTCCAGCTCCCCCCAGTGCTCTCCACCCACTGTACTCTCCAGCCCCCCTGTGCTTTCTGGCCCCCAGTCGACCT
>BLSH010318600.1:132675-145123 GCA_018402905.1 Glandirana rugosa | reverse complement strand
CCCCCCCCTGCTCTCTGCCCCCCCATAGTTGGGAGCATGAAATTGTCCAAAATGTCTTGGTATGCTGACGTCTTAGGTGTTCCCTTCTCTGAAACAATGGGACCAAGCCCAACCCCTGAAAAACAACCCCACATCATATTCCCCCCTCCACCAAATGGTCTGGGCCAGTGCACAAAGCAAGGTCCATAAAGACATGAATGAGCGAGTTTGGGGTGGAGGAAATTGACTGGCCTCCACAGTCCTGACCTCAACCCGATAGAACACCTATGGGATCAATTAGAGTGGAGACTGCAAGCCAGGTCTTCTCATCCAAAATCAGTGCCTGACCTCACAAATGCACTTCAGGAAGTATAGTCAAACATTCCCATAGACACACTCTTAAACCTTGTGGACAGCCTTCCCAAAAGAGTGAAAGCTGTTATAGCTGCAATGGGTGGGTCAACTGAATATTGATATTGAACCCTACAGATAAGACTGGGATGCCATTAAAGTTCATGTGAATGTAAAGGCAGGCATCCCAATACTTTTGACATTATAGAGTGTTTGTGTGTGTGTGTGTGTCCTTTACAAAGCAAACAATCAGACTCATTTTCATTTTCGAATTGCAAATTTCCGAGTTCGGATCGATCAAAAATGATCAACCGATTTGAATTCTGTGTGAAGAATAGCTGGTTGTTAAGCAGCGGGCTGGGAAGCCAGCCACCACGTCCTTAACAACCGATGACTCATCAGCTGTTAGCAGGCTTCCCCACTCATGGCTTAAATGTAAACAAAAGAATGCCGGCAATGGAAAAATCAGAAAAAAACAGTGTGGAGCCCCCCCCCCCCCAAAATCCATACCAGACCCTTCTCTGAGAATGCAGCCATGCCAAAGCACCTTGTCCCCATGTTGATGGGGACAAGGGCCTCTTCCCCACAACCCTGGGTGTTGGTTGTGGGGTTCTGCAGGCAGGAGGCTTATGGGAATCTGGAAGCCCCCTTTAACGAAGGAACCCCAGATCCCCCCCGTGTGAATGAATATGGGGTACATACCCATTCACCAAAAAAAGTGTACAAAGTGAATAAAGATATTGCATGAGTTTTTGACAATTCTGTGTTTAAATTAACCACTTGACCACTGGGCACTTAAACCCCTTAACAACCAGATCAATTTTCAGCTTTCAGTGCTCTCACATTTTGAATGACAATTACTCAGTCATGCAAAACTGTACCCATATGAAATTTGCGTTCTTTTTTTCACACAAATAGAGCTTTCTTTTGGCGGTATTTATTCACCGCTGGGTTTTTTATTTTTTGCGCTATAATTAAAAAAAGACCGAAAATTTTGTAAAAAAATGAATTTTTCTTAGTTTCTGTTATAAAATTTTGCAAATTAGTAATTTTTCTTCATAAACGTTGGCCAAAATTTATACTGCTACATATCTTTGGTAAAAGAAAAACAAATTAGTGTATATTATTTGGTCCTTGTGTAAGTTATAGAGTCTACAAGCTATGGTGCCAATCACTGAATATTGATCACACCTGATGTACTGAATTCTTGAGACCTTAAGGCCTCATACACACGGACGTTTTTTGACGCCAGCGTTTTCTGGCGTTTTTTGCAGCTCTCCATGTTAGTCAATGGCCCCATAAAAACGTCGGCATTTTTGAGCTGTAGGTGAGCAGAAAGTAGAACCCATGGCCATCGCGTTCTGAGGCTGTAATGTTTTGACGTTTTTTGACGCCGACGCCACAAAACGCCAACAAACGCCACCTAATATTGTACCGGTGTTTTCCAGCGTTTTTTGACGCAGGCGTTTTTAGGTTGAAAAATAGCAGAGGGATGATTTTTTTAAAAAAACGCCTATTGACGCCGACGCTCACTAACGCTCAAAAACGCCAATGCATAACGCCGAAAAACGTCGACTTTTTTTCCTTGACGTCGGACCCGACGTTTTGTTTATTTTTTTAGATACGCCCGTGTGTATGAGGCCTAGGGCCTCATACACACGGACGTTTTTTGACGCCGGCGTTTTCTGGCGTTTTTTGCAGCTCTCCATGTTAGTCAATGGCCCCATAAAAACGTCGGCGTTTTTGAGCTGTAGATGACATCGGCGTTAGTGAGCTGAAACTAGAACCCACAGCCATCGCGTTCTGAGGCTGTAACGTTTTGGCATTTTTTGACGCCGACGCCACAATATGCCAACAAACGCCACCTATTATTATACCGGCGTTTTCCAGCGTTTTTTGACGCCGACGTTTCTAGGTTGAAAAATAGCAGAGGGATGATTTTTTTAAAAAAACGCCTATTGACGCCGACGCTCACTAACGCTCAAAAACGCCGATGCATAACACCGAAAAACGCAGACTTTTTTTCCTTGATGTCGGGCCCGACGTTTTGTTTATTTTTTTAGAAACGTCCGTGTGTATGAGGCCTTACAAGCCAGGAAAGTACAAATACCCCCCAAATGACCCATTTTTGGAAAGTAGGCATTCCAAGGTATTTAGTAAGAGGCATGGTGAATTTTTTGAAGTTGTAATTTTTTCCCACAATTCTTTGTCATTGAAGATTTTTTTTGATTTTTTTTTTTCACAAAATTGTCATATGTTAACAGGTTATTTCTCACACCCAACATATGCATACCACAAATTACACCCCAAAACACATTCTACTACTCCTAAGTATGGCGATACCACCTGTGTGAGACTTTTACACAGCCTAGCCACATACAGAAGCCCAACATGCAGGGAGCACCATCAGGCGATCTAGGAGCATAAATTACACATATAATTTCTTGACTATCTCTTGCAATTTTGAAGGTCCCGGAGCACCAGGACAATGGAAATGCCCAAAAAATGAACCCATTTTGGAAAGTAAACACCCCAACGTATATTCTAGGAGGCATAATGAGTCTTTTGAGCATGTCATTTTTTCCACAAGTTTTTGGAAAATGTGGAAAGAAAATGAAAACGCTTTTTTTTTTTTTTTTTTACACAAAGTTGTCAATTTATACAATATTTCTAACGCACAGCATGTACATAGCAAAAATGACACCCCACAAAATATTCTGCTACTCCTCCCGAGTATGGCGATATCACATGTGTGACACTTTTACACAGCCTGACCACATACAGAGGCCCAACATGCAGGGAGCACCATCAGGTGTTCTAGGGGCATACATTTCAAATCTAATTTGACTACCTTTTACACTATTGTGAGGCACTGTGGTGGCATGGATAGGCAGTGTAGTGGCATGGATGGACACTGTAGTGGCACGGGTGGGCAGTGTAGTAGCACAGATGGGCACTATAGTGGCATGGATGGGCACTGTAGTGGCATAGATGAGAACTGATGTGGTATGGATGAGCATGAATGAGGCACAAATGAGCCATGGATGGGTATGACTGAGCACTGATGGGGATGACTGAGCACAGATGGGGTTGGATGAGCATGGATGAGTATGGATGGGATGACTGAGCATGAATGAGGATGGATGAGCCCGGATGGGGATGGATGAGCATGGGTGGGGATGAATGAGCACAGATGGGATGACTGAGCACGAATGAGGATGGATGAGCATGGATGGGGATGACTGAGCACGGATGGGGATGGATGAGCACGGATGGGATGACTGAGCACGGATGGGGATGGATGAGCACAGATGGGGATCACTATGGATGGATGGGTGGCTGAGCATGGATGGATGAGCATGGATGGGGTGAGGATGGCTGGGTGGGTGAGCATGGATGGGTGGCTGAGCATGGATAGGGTGAGGATGGCTTGGTGGGTGAGGATGGATGGGTGGCTGAGCATGGATGGGGTGAGGACGGCTGGGTGGGTAAGCATAGATGGGGTGAGGATGGCTGGGTGGGTGGTGGATGGATGGGGTGAGTATGGCTGGATGGGGTGAGGGTGGCTGGATGGGTGTGGATGGATGGTGGGGGGTGCAGCCTGTCCCCCAATGTCACTTTACACATCGCCCACAGCGCTGCCCGCGTCCTCTCTCCTCTCACAATGCACCGATTGGTGCGGAGAGGAGAGAGAAAAGCTGGCGGAAGCGCCGGCTTGTTTACATGTGATCGCTCCGTCAAATGCCCACAGCGGCCATTCACCGCGATCCTTGATTTGCCGGGTTCATGTGCGCGCCCTAGGGGGCGCGCGGGAAGCGAGATTCTGGGAGGACGTCAATGTACGTCCTCCCAGAGTTAGGCAACCGCCCTGTAGACATCTTTTGCCTATGGGCCGGTTGTTAACTGGTTAAAAAATAAAAAACCATGTCACCCCGAAGAATGAATGAAACAAACTTTAACAAATTTCAACGAAATGTGTTACCGTTTCATTTGAAGATTCGAATACATTTAGTTTTTAGTAGAGTTGCAATTGCGCAGCTTGCTGGCCCCCCTTCTACCCTCTCCGCCATTCATATTGCTCATATTGCTACACTCTCACAAACTACTTCTATAAATGGGCAGAGGAGATCCTGTCATTTAGCTGCTCCTCATCCATTCACAGAACATTCACATTCATGATGCATTGTGGGATAATAATGGTATGAGTTCTTTGAATGGCAGAGAGGGCAGAAGGGGGCAGGTGATCTGCACAACTTTTCAGCAGCTCCTGCTGCTGTTAACCTTTACAGCCCTGGAAGCCAGCTGCAAACTGGTGGAAATAAGTTAATCTCCAGAAGAGGTTTTAAAATATTCGCTTTTCTTATATGTGCCATAGTGTGTTTTAAAAACATGACCAAAGTCATGAAAGATAGTTTGCTAGCCACTTTATCTTTGCGAATAAAATGAATGATTCTGTGCATGGAAACACAAACTGCATTGAGAACCTTTACAGAAAGACGTCACTGTACTTTTGCGAAATGCAGTTGAAATTTCCTGCTGATGTCCCATTTTTCACCTCCTAGGAATCCCCATATTTTTTATCATCATTTTTTTTCATCCTTCATTTGAATTTTCTTGAAGTCCAAAGAGTCCCTATCCCCAGACAAGGTCACGCATGGATATATAAATCTCAAGGAAAGAGTAAGCAATCATAAAGAGGAAGGAACCCCTTGTGATAGAACAATCATTCAGACCCATGGCTCCTTCTGTGATCTGCTGTATACTTCTACAACTTTTCCTTCTGGTCAGCGGTAAGAGAAAAGCTAACACCTATACATTTATTACTACATAACAGCTGCACTATCTACTATTCTTCCTAGCTATTTACTGTTCATCCTAGAAAATACTTGTATAACTGAGGACCTCATGTGTTAGTCTTAAATTTAAATACTTAAACATTATAAACTTAAATATTATTGTTATTGTGCTAATATTTCATTGGCTTATTGTTCCAATATTTCTTTGTACTTGTAATATTTGTTTTTTATTGCTTTGAATTTTACTAATCACGTCACTGATGACTGACTGGCGTTTAAACAAAAATAATTTAGGAATACATTACATGCTTAGTTATATTGAATTTTAAATATTAAGCAAACCAAAACGTTGGTTTGGTCAAAGCTGGAAAATGTACAAGCTCAAAAAGTGTTAAAATGTAACATCATACCAATATTGTAGGAATTAAAATCTCATGATAATTATACTATGACATTAAAAAGACCATACATTTTAAAATACTGCCTGCTAAGTAATATATTTCTTTTATGATTTATTTGATATTGGATTGGTTTGAAAATCAGATTAATCAGAAAACTACAAACATTTTGATTCTCTTGAACATTATACGAGTGACTCATATATGAAGGAATATCCAGTCAAAGGAACTTAAAACTTATAGATAATGCTTGCTTGGATTCCAAAACTGTGGAATTCTACACAGGTCAGACAATGAAGAAAAAGTGCTAAATTGGCGATTCTTCAGATCCAATGACTAGTTATAATATATTAAAAAAATAATATATTGTAAATAATATAATATAGAATAATAAAAAATGTCTTTTAAAATGTTAGAAACATAGAAAAGTGACGGCAGAAAAAGACTGAGTAGTCCATCGAGTCTGCCCCTTTTTATTTATTTATTTATTTTTAATTTTTTTTTATATTTTTTTTTTTTACATTAACCTTGTTGTCTGACTATAGATTTATGTTTATCCCAAGCATGTTTGAAGCCATTTACTGTTGACTGCCTCACAACCTCTGTTGGTAGTTTATTCCAATCATCAACCACCCTTTCAGTAAAATAATACTTTCTAAGATTAGTTTTGAACTCCCCCCCCCCCCCAGTTAGTTTGAGGTCATGTCTTGATTTTGGTTTCATATTGAAAAGACTGCCCTCCTGAACCTTATTCACCCCCTTGATGTATTTAAAGGTTTCAATCATGTCTCCCCTCTCCCTTCTTTCCTCCAGACTGTACATATTAAGTTCCTGAAGTCGCTCTTGATAGGTTTTATCCCCCAGACCTTTCACCATTTTTGTTACCCGTCTCTGAACTCGTTCTCTCTTATCAATATCTTTTTGCAAGTGAGGTCTCCAGAACTGGACACAGTATTCTAAGTGAGGTATCACTAAAGATCTATATAGAGGAATCAGAACCTCTTTCCTCCTGCTGGTGATCCCTCTACTGATACATCCCAGAATTCTATTTGCTTTTCCCACTGCCTGGTCACACTGTTTGCTCATTTTGCAATCATCTGAAATAAGCACCCCCAAATCTTTTTCTTCTGTAGTGCTGGCTAACACTGTACCCCCAATGCTGTACTCTCTAAGGGGATTCTTTTTCCCTAGATGCATTATTTTATATTTAGAAATATTGAACTGCAGTCTCCACTGCTTTGACCAATCTTCCAGCAATGCCAAATCATGTTCCATGTTACAGACACCTCCAGGGATATCAACCCTATTACACACCTTTGTATCATCAGCAAAGAGACATACATTTACCAACAAACCTTTAGTTATATCACTTACATATAGGTTAAATAGAACAGGACCCAGTACAGAGCCTTGTGGTACCCCACTAGTGACTGGTCTCTGTTCTGAGTGAACCCCATTTACAACCACACTCTGGGATCTATCCTTTAACCAACTGCATATCCACTGAACCACCCAAGGGTTAAGTCCCAGCTTGTACAACTTTTGTATCAGATTGAAAAATGTTTCAAGTTTTAAAAGTTTTTCTGCTCAAACTATATCTAAGACTGCATTTCTTATTTTTTGAACTGCAGAGCAACCATTAAAATAATTTCCAGGTCTCAGCAAACCCCCTGCTAAAATTATATCTACTGCAGCTTACATTAAGTAAATGTGATCACTGAAATACCAAGTATATGGTAGACGTGATGTATTTGAAGCCCAGAGGGAATTATTTGTTCATTCTCCCACAACTCTATATGATGAAAACTATTTTCAGTAATAATCATGAAACCAACCAAATGAATACTACAAATGGCCAGAATAACACAGACCGTGAAAGCATGGCTAGTGGAGAAATGCCCCTTTAGATGGTCAGTGCAAAAGTGTCCCATTACCTTGGAAAGTGGCAGAGGGGTCCTTGTTCATTATTGTTCAGTGGAAGGAATGTATATTTATATCCCCCTTACACTGGCGATTAGTGTAGTGCCCCTTGCATTGTTGGCCACTGGCCCCATGCCACTAGCATTTGTGCTAAAACTATGCTGGATCTATTCAATTTGTCACTACTCCAGAACCCTCTGTAGGAACCCTGGTTGAGAAAGCCAATATATCTGTAACAATATGTTATTTAACTGCAGGTGTTTACCCATACTTGCAAACACAGATGTGCCCCACTTTCAGTGTACTGGCTGCCAAGGCTAATTGGTGGATCTAACGCAATAGAAATTGACGAACACGAAACAATTTTTTTTTAACCAACGTATCTGTGCAGTGTTTTTATTTTATCATTATGGTGAAACTGGGGCACCACTTCAAAATGCTGTATCTTTGATCCCAAAATGTCATCCTGTAGTTTTTTTTTCTGTAACTAATGAAAACATCTGCAAGAATCTATGTCAGTTCCTGATCACTTGTGGAAGCCTAGCATTCTCATAATGCAGAAAATGGTATAATATAGAAACCATCTGGGCAAATTGTGCGTTTTTTCATTTAAATTAACATGTTTCTACCAGGAAATTTGCATAATTGTTGAATTCATAAAAAGAAAAATCTCTGGTCCAAATGACAATTTGTACAATGAACAGCAGTGCATTACATAGCTGTTAAAATAAATTTGTAAATTAATTATTTTTGTTTTACTGGAGAATTTATTCAATTTAAAAGATACAGGAATCCCAAAATTCGGACTGCTTGTGTTACCGTTGTTACTGCAGGTGATTGCAGGCATATTCTGAATTATATAAAGCTAGTGCAGGATTAAGATAAAACAAGACCCCCAACCCCCCAAAACCATCCTCCATATAATATAAGAAAAATACGGGGAAAGAAAAACCTCAAAAACGTCTTTGATCTCTGTTAGCCCAGTTGCACTCGGGCGTAATATATATATATATATATATTTTTAACAAATCAGCAGTGCTTTAGTGAAGAGCAAAGTAAAAAAAAAAGTCACAGAAACAGAATACAGTGCCATATAGAGTTGACAAATCAAAGCAGGACATTAGGACCCAACCATACAATGCCATGTAGCAATAACCTCATATACTAAAAAAAAAGAGAAAATCCACAACCCACCGGCATGAGGCACCAAATAACACCTGAGGAGTTATCCGTGTATCCCCAAATATGACCATTAAAGTAGGTAGTAAAAAAAGGGGGGAGGGGAAGAGAGAGGGAATAAGAATAGAGGTAGGAGATGAAGACAATTAAGGGTGGGAGTCCGGAGCAATCAATCGCATCTCAACTTGAGGTCCAAGAAGACCAAACCTTATGATATTTAGGCCTCATACACACCGGCGTATTAGCAAAGCGTCGGGTCCGACGTCAGGCAAAAATCGTCGTTTTCGTCAGCGTTTTGCATTGGCTTTAATGAGTGTTTTTGAGCGTTAGTGAGCATCGGCATCAATAGGCGTTTTTTAGAAAAAAACATTCCTCTGCTATTTTTTTAACCTGAAAACGCAGGTGGCAAAAAAGCCGGTTAACGTTGCATCTGCGATAATGCACGTTAGTGAGCGTTTTGCCAGCTCACCGTTAAAAACGCCTAAACGCTACAGCCTTGGAACACACTGGTCCTGCGTTCTATTTGCAGCTCACTAACACCCAAGCTATCTACAGCTCAAAAACGTTGGTGTTTTTATGGGGCAATTGAATAACATGGAGAGCTGCAAAAAACGCCAAAAAGCGTGGCGTCAAAAAACGCCATCTGTATGAGGCCTTACAGGGACAGCCACGATTCATATATGTACGTTTTTTATACATTGGCAGGGCAGCATCCACCATAGCTTCCCAGGAGGACACTGCAGGGGGAGTTGAGGAGGTCCACATAAGTAGGATTTCTTTTTTGCATAGTATAAGAGATATGAAATGAACAAGTTAGCATGGTGAGAGTGCTGCTCGTCCTCATGAATCCCCAAAAGGGCCAACTCCGGGGGAGCTGGAAGTGTCAACTGTAACCTAAATTTGATATTAATTAATTCAAAAACATCCGACCAGAATTTTGCAATACTTGGACAGTCCCAAAACATGTAGGTAGGAAACTAGATGAGCATGACATTGAGGACACTGTGGGCCTTGGGTCGGGTACATCTTATGAATGCCTCACAGGGGTGTAATATATATCCTATGTATAAACTCGACTTGGATCATTTTGTCCCTGGAAGATATTACCAATTTTGGACCACCCTCCAAACAGTCATTCCAGCTTTCTCTGTCCAGAGAGGAAATTTCATCTCCCATATAGACACAAGCATAGGCAAATCATTATTGAGGAGGGCCCCGTATAGAGTGGAAAAGGCCTTCTCTATATCACCCTGAGTAAACAATTCCTCAATAGGATCAGCCTGAAGGAAGGGCAGCTGAGGAAACTGGGCCTTATTCGCCTAACACAATTGGCAATAACGAAATTGTAAGTAAGTTGCAAAAGAGTTCCAGAAGGCATGATATCTGCCAAGGTTTTTACACCCTTTCACACCCATAATTGAAGGTCAGGGATAGTACGAAGTTGGGGGAGGGAAGGGCTACCCCAAATGGGTTGGGCAGGTGACCTTTGAGGCCTCATACACACGGACGTTTTTTGACGCCGGCGTTTTCTGGCGTTTTTTGCAGCTCTCCATGTTAGTCAATGGCCCCATAAAAACGTCGGCGTTTTTGAGCTGTAGGTGGCGTCGGCGTTAGTGAGCAAAAAGTAGAACCCATGGCCATCGCATTCTGAGGCTGTAACGTTTTGACGTTTTTTGACGCCGACGCCACAAAACGCCAACAAACGCCGACGTTTTTAGGTTAAAAAATAGCAGAGGGATGATTTTTTAAAAGAACTGCCTATTGACACCGACGCTCCCTAACGCTCAAAAACGCCAATGCATAACGCCGAAAAACGTCGACTTTTTTTCCTTGACGTCGGACCCGATGTTTTGTTTATTTTTTTAGATACGACCGTGTGTATGAGGCCTTATTCTGGTGCAAGAAATTAAGACGGGCCACCCCCACACCCTCTAAGTGGCACGCATCAGATTCGGAACCACGGCGTAATAATTTAACAATGTTTGCTCAATTTGTTGACAGACTGTGAGTAAAGACTGAGTAATGTTGAGTAAAGGCGAGTAAAATTCTTCATTGACATTTATGCTGTATTACTGATCTTTACTCAGCTGTGTGCATGGTTCCATAGACAACAATGCATCTCATTTCAAATCAGTAGAAAACACAGCATTTATTACTCCCGTGTGCAAGAGGTAATAGACTGTCAACCATTTTGCTTTCTTTTACTTTCTTTTAACTTAACTAGGTATAAAGGTTTCCACTATCTATATAATTCCTATGTACTCCTAAAGATAATAGATTTTCCATATTGCAAAACTCATGGCATCACAAAAACATATGGCAATTGCAGCAAAATATGTGATGCGCATTTGGGTGCCAATCATTCTAAATGGCACCCCAAACATGGTGTGATTTTGCCACAACTATCAAACAATTGTGGCAAAACATGGCTTTAAAAATCATGTGAAGCTTGTCGCTCAAAAAGGAGCAGGAACAGCTGTGCATAGGGCAGCCCATTGAAGTGATTAGGCTGCCTTATGCATAAAATGCGGAATCATGTGAAAATCGACCATACAAAATTGTGAGGGGGAACGCGAGTTCCCTCTTCATGAACTGTGAAGGTGATCTGTTGCTCATCTGTAAAAGGTTTCAATCCAGTAAACTTGTCAAACAACTAAGTTCCATCTCTGGAACATCAGTTCTGTATAGAAGTTCCCCCTTTGCAGTATCTGATTCATTAAAATGTCAAATGTCAGCATATGAATTTTCATAGACTTTGCAAAGTGCAGACATCTCCCTCATATTATTTCTTCTTTTGGTCAAATAGTATGGCCAGAGATTTTTTTTGGCTCTACTTCTCTTATGGATCACAGAAGTGCAGTTCGTTCTGCAGTCCTCTGACCCATTTTCAGGCAAGAGTGGGCTAAAACACGCTACGCTATCGGCTGACGTCACTCAGCCGCTCTAGACAATGGATCGATCCTGACTTTACATTCGGGATCCACCCAGCAGCCTGGGCCGGCAGCTGGCTCAGCCTCTCAGTGAGCCGCTGGGAGACTGAGCCAGCCTCTCCTGCCCCCCCCTCCTTCCCCACAGCTCATTGAGTGCTGGAGGGGCAGAACAGAGAGACGGTGACAGACAGAGCAGAGGGGAGAACTGAGCGATCAGCTGTGTTTAATCTTTCCGTTCTCAGTGTAGAGGCGGCTGGGGAAAAATACAACATTGGATTGATGTTGCATTAACCTAGGTGAGTATAATATTTTTTTTTTTCCATTCAGTTTTTATTGGATTTATAAGCGTATACAGATACAGATAGTAAGACAGTTGTGATATCATTGTAAACGATATATAGCTTAATAAACAACATTTGGAGTGTAGTTAGATAAACTCCATCTTGTGAGACTTAATGAGAATTGTGTTTAACAAGCTTTAACTGTATTATTTATATATAGTCACATCTATACATAGTCACATCTATATCCCCCTACGTCGCCCCCAATAGGGATCTTGCTGCGACGGGGGGAGGAATATGTCGCTTAGTCCCGTTGGATCAATTGTTTTATCAAGTACAGGTGCGGTTGATAGTGGTTCATGACTGTACACAGCGTTCATGCTGCATTTTCTGGCTGTGCCGGCGGGACTGACATTCCGTCCAGCCAGGACAGCCAGGGTGCCCAGCTCTCTACTGTCTTCAAATTCGCTGTATAAGGAGGGGGGCAGCGTCGTTCTAGGGATAACCCCCGCTGCATCCCCCTATATCTACACTGATACATATCTACACTGATATATATTTATTATGTCAATTTCGAACAATTTGTGTTAAGAGTAATTCAGAGTGTTCTACCT
>BLSH010318600.1:71280-81836 GCA_018402905.1 Glandirana rugosa | reverse complement strand
GACTAATTTTATTTAGGTTTACCACTATCTTTATGCCAGTTTTACCTAGGCCCTTTTTTGTGCTCACCCCATTCATAGAGATACATTAGGTCCAATACATTCAAAGGTCTAGGAAGCCATTCAGGTGCAACATACAGTATAATAAATTCTGTGTTTTGGTGAAACCATTTTAATCAATTCCTTTGCTCTAGTCATAGCAGGGACCGCTGAAACGTTGGCTAGAACAATGACCAATACTGAAAACCAAAGCACAGCTATGACTACAAGAACACTCAAAACATTTTTCTCAACCACAGATCCTACAACTTTATACACAAGAACCGCCATAAAGTGGACCCCGTCACCTCCGTCTACATCTAGCAGTGTCACCACACACAAACAATTCCCTACTTCAGACACAGGTAAACTGTTTTTTAGCATTAAAAGAATCCAAGCTGCCATTGCTGACCTCTCCAGAAAAGGCTGGTGATCTGGCTGTTATGATGATGCGTTGGCTTTCATACTATCACAGTCACAGACCACATATACGAAACAGGAGTTTCTGACTTTTCTCTATTATTTGCTTCGGGTCTGTAACTGAGATAAAGTGCTGGAGCCAGACAGCTAGTATTTTCAGAAGAAAATCAGCTGTGGCAGCCCATGTATTTTTTAATACCTTATTCACATACAGTACTGTGCTAAAATTTTAGGCAGGTGTGAAGAAATGCTGTAAAGTAAGAATGTTTTCAAAAATATATTTTTAATTGTTTATTTTTATCAATTTTCAAAATGCGTGAGAGAGTGAACAGAAGAAAAATCTAAATCAAATCAATATTTAGTGTCTCCTTTGTCCCTTTGTCTTCAAAACCGCATCAATTCTTCTAGTTGCACTTGCACACAGTTTTTGAAGGAACTCGACAGGTAGGTTGTCCCAAACATCTTGGAGAACTAACCATAGATCATCTGTGGAAGTAGGCTGCCTCAAATCCTTCTGTCTCTTCATGTAATCCCAGACAGACTCGACGATGTTGAGATCTGTGGGGGACAAACCATCACTTCCAGGTTCTTTATGCTGACGATAGTTCTTAAGTGGTTGTAAACCCACTTTATAAACCTCAGGCAGTCCCCTGCGTTGGCTAATGCAATGGCTCAACTGTATGTGCTTTATTTAAAAAATGGCTCTGTATACCTTATTTCCCGAATGGCACTCACGTGACCGCCCGCTTTCCCCCCTCCCGATCTGACAGCTACAGCGGGAGTGGCTGAGAAATCCCCGCTGATGTCAGTTCGGGAGGAGGAGAGAGGCGGGCAGGTCAAGTGAAATAAGGCGGCAGTCGGAAGTAAGGTATACAGAGGCATTTTTTTAAATAAAGCACTTACAGTGGAACCATTGTGTTGGCTAACACAGGGGATTGCCTGAGAATTATAAAGTTATTTCAGCAGCAGGAGGGGAGGGGCGGGCACTGGTACAAGCTGACAGGCAGGGGCAAGAAGGGACAGAGGAGAGCTGCGGATGATGGAGGCACATAAACTGACCATGGCATCAGGGCTCAGCAGCCATGATAAACCGTGGTCAGTTTACAGGGGGTAGGGAAGAACCAGGCAGAATTAGCCAGGTATTTTAGGTGATACATGGGGCCAAATTACACAGCACAAGCACTGTGCTGTTATTCATGGTTTAAAGGAACAGGATCCATTTTTTTTTAAGGATAACATAAGCTTTTATGACATTGGCTGTATGTTTGGGGTCACTGTCCTGCTGCAGAATAAATTTGGGGCCAATCGCACGCCTTCCTGATGGTATGGCAAGATGAATAAACATGCCTCCCAACTTTTTGAGAAGGGACCGAGGGACACCTATTAGCAAAAGTATGTAGGCATAGGACACACCCCCTGCAACACCCCCTTAAAGGAGAATTACACACAAAAAAAATATTAGTTAACCGGTTCCCGACCGGCTACCGCATATTTACTGCGGCAATGTGGAGCTGTCTTGCGAATCGCCGTATATAATCGGCGATTTGTGCACACGCAGCTAGGGGTACCCGCCGCACTCTGGTGGAGTGTGCCCACGGCTGGGGCGGACCCGATGTCTGCCAGCGAGCCACGATGACCTACCAGAGGGAAAGAACGGGGAACCGTCGAAGTAAACACGGCGGTTCCCCATTCTGTCAGGCAGCATGTAAGAGATCTACTGATCCCTGTCACTGGGATCAGTTAGATCTCTTCTGCCCCTGGCAGCCCAGCCCCCTCACAGTTAGAACACGCCTAGGGAACACAGTTAACCCCTAGATCTCCCCCTGCAGGTTAACCCCTTCCCTACCAATGACATATACAGTAATCAGTGGATTTTTACATTTCTGATCGCTGTATTGGTCCCAAAAAAGTGTAAAAATTGCCCGACATGTCCGCCCCAATATCAAAGTCCCGATAAAAATCGCAGATCGCCGCCATTACTAGTAAAAAAAAAAAGAAAAAATTGTAAAAACGCCAGAAATGAATTCTCTTGGTTTATAAACGCTGCAACTTTTGCGCAAACCAATCAATAAATGCCGATTGCGATTTTCTTTTACCAAAAATATGAGGAAGAATATAAATCGGCCACAACTGATGAATACATTTGTCTTTTTTATATATTTTTTTGGATATGTATTTTAGCAAAAAGTAAAAAATATTGGCAATCAGAAATGATGCAGAGGTGACCAATTACCAGTTGTCAGTTAAAGCGATGCAGTGCCGGATCGCAAAAAGTGCTCTGGTCCTACAGTGGGAAATCCTTCTGGGGGAGAAGTGGTTAAACCCACCAGTACTTTCTTTTTTACCTCTACTATTCCTTTATATTGGCTTTTGAAATTTGCAAATGTGGCAATTTAGAATTTGGATGAAAGCAGTGGTAAACACTTTTTGGTAGATAAAAAATGAATTTTATATACAACTATATAGATCAGACCATAATGAGGGACAAATGAGGAGGAAAGAGGGACTTTGTTCTGAATGAGGGACAGCCCCTTGAAATCAGGGACAGTTGGGAGCTATGAATTAATATCTGCCTGTATTTCTCAGCATTGAGTACACAATTGATCAGGCAACATTAAAGACCATAGACACAGTGGTTGGCCAAGAAAACTTAATGCAGCATATGAAAGTTACATCATGCTTACTTCCCTTCAACATCGGAAGATATCCAGCAGTGCCATCGGCACAGAACTAGCGGAAACCATTGGAATCCAGGTACACCCATCTACTGTCCAGAGAAGTCTGGCCAGAACTGGACTTCATGCACGAATTACAGCCAAAAAGCTGTTACCTCTGAGGTGGAAACAAAGCTAAGCGACTCAACTATGCATAAAACTTAGGGACTAGGGTGCAGAAAATGAGTCAAAATGTGAAATATTTGGCTGTAGCGGGAGGCAGTTTTGTTGCCGAAGGGCTGGTACAATAATGAGTGTCTGCAGGCAACAGTGAAGCATGGTGGAGGTTCCTTGAAAGTTTGGGGCTGCATTTCTGCAAATGGAGTTGGAAATTTGGTCAGGATCAATGGTGTTCTCAATGCTGAGGCAAATACAGGCAGATCCTTATCCATCATGCCATACCATCAGGAAGGCGTGTGAATGGCCCCATATTTATTCTGCAGCAGGGCAATGACCCCAAACATACAGCCAATGTCATTAAGAACTATCTTCAGTGTAAGGAAGAACAAGGGGTTCTGGAAGTGATAGGTTGGCCCCCACAGAGCCCTGATCTCAACATCATCGCAAAAGACTGTTTGGGATTACATGAAGAGACAGGAGGATTTGAGGCAGCCTACATCCACAGAAGATCTGTGATTAGTTCTCCAAAATGTTTGGAACAACCTACCTGCCGAGTTCCTTTAAAAACTGTGTGCAAGTGTACCTAGAAGAATTGATGCTGTCTTGAAGGCAAAAGGGTGGTCACACCAAATATTGATTTGATTTGGTTTTCTCTTCTGTTCATTTACTTTCCATTTTGGTAATTGATAAAAAAAATAAACTATTAACATTTCTATTTGTGAAAGCATTCTTTACTTTACAGCCTTTTTTAACACCTGCCTAAAACCTTTGCACAGTGCTGTATTTGCTCACAACATCTTGTAGCTGACTGTTATCCGATGAGACAATTATATTTTTTCAAGAAAAAATACAGGGAGGTAGATTTATTAAAGGAATGTGCACTGCAAAGGGAAGATCTGAAATGAGGGTAAGCTCTGTTGATTTCTACTATCTGAACATGTGCAAGCAAAAATGCTCTTTTTAATTGTCCTTGCATGTGATTAAGTATTCTTTGCAAAGTGAAACTTTACCTCATTTACTAAGCTCTGCGCAAGTGCACTTGCAGTGCACAGTATACTGTATTTGCTTTTAGTAAATCAAGCCCAAATTGTTTTTTTTTTCGCTAATTAACCACTTCAGCCCTGGAAGGATTTGCCCCCTTGAAGGAGAAGTATAGCCTGGGCTCGTTTGGCCATACTTCCCCTATGGGCCACAGGAGTGCAATACATTTTGCACTCCTGTGACCCGTTTTCAGCAGAGAGCAGATTAAAGTCAAGGCCAATCCCACCCCTCCACAGCTCAGCGCTCCAGTAAGCGTGGAGGAAGATGAGAGGAGAGCTGCTAATTGACAGCCAGCAGTTCTCCGCTCAGGGATTTGTGAGAATCGAGCTATCGGCGGTGTTTGATGCTTCGGTTCTCAGTGTACAGACGTACAAATCTGAAAAAAAAAACATACTTCTCTTTTAATGATCAGGCCATTTTTTGCGATTCGGCACTGAGTCACTTTAACTGACAATTGCGCAGTCGTGCAACGCTGTATCCAAAAAAAATTGATGTCCTTTTTTCCCCCACAAATAGAGCTTTCTTTTGGTGGTATTTGATCACCTCTGCAGTTTTTATTTTTTGCGCTATAAACAAAGAGCGACAATTTTGAAAAAAAAAAAATTTTTTTTTACTTTTTGCTATAATACATATCCAAAAAAAAAATATATATAAAAAAATGTATTCATCAGTTTAGGCCGAAATATATTCTTCTACATATTTTTGGTAAAAAAATTGTAATAATCGTATATTGATGGGGTTGCGCAAAAGTTATCGCGTCTACAAACTATGGGATAGATTTAGGGACTTTTATTTTCTTTATTGTTTTTACTGGTAATGGCGGCGATCAGAGAATCTGACCCCAAAGGATACTTTTTGGGGACCAGTGACATTATTACAATAATCAGTGCTATAAAAATGCAGTGATCAATGTAAACATGACACTGGCAGGGAAGGGGTTAAACTCTAGGGGGGCGATCAAGAGGTTAACTGTGTTCTAACTGTAGGGGGGGAAGGGCTGGCAGGGACATGACAGAGATCACTGTTCCCGATCACTGGAAACAGCTGATCTCTGTCATGTACCCTGTCAGAACAGGGTTCAGCCTTGTTTACATAGGAAGATCCCCATTCTGCCTCTGTACTAGGCGATCGCGGGTCACCAGCGGACATCGAGTCTGCTTGACCCGGCAGGGCGTGTGTGCCTGCTATCGTGCCTGCGTGATCCGCAGTACAGCTATGGCGATTTGCGCAGGAGAGCTGACCTGCTGCCGTATGACGAGGGCAGCTGGTCGGCAAGTGGTTAATCTTTTAATTTTTCTCTAAAAGCAGCTGCTGCAAAGTGGGCTACATGTGGCTTTTAATTTATTTTGTTGATGCTTGTTGCAACCTCTCAGAAGATGCCCAACAGTCAGTATAAACTCTGCTGCAAAATCCACTCTCCATAATGATAAAGGCAAGCTTAAATTTAAATGTAAATACAGTAATAAAATGAAGCCAAACTGCAGCTCACACTCAAGTTACACAAGCAGTTACAGCAACAGTTTTTTTTTTTTTTTTTTTTTGGGATAAAGGTTTTACATGAATAAATAAAAGCTGATCGTTGTAAGCACCCCCTGACAGCAGTAAATGGTCTTAACACCAATAAAGTATTACTAAACCCAGGAGCCTACATTCACTATATCTGGTTTTCCACAGTACACAGAAAATGGAAATGCAATTATTTTAGTAAATATAAACCGCTAAATACCTTTTTTCATCAGTGTCTGGCTGAGCACTGGTTAAAGCTTGTAGGCAGAGTTTTCATTCTCCTCTGACTTTCCTATGAGGCTGCATGACCCCTGACCTTCTGTCTGGAGAGTGCTGGTTGGCCCTGTGCCGATCACATGCACCCACCAAAAAACAAACCCTCTAGCAATACACACCAAACTGAGCAGAGTGCTCCCAAGGCTCTGTACTATCAGGAGATGGATCGGGGACTGTGGAAGAAGGGGAGGATCAGAGAAGATGGGATCAAACAGCCTTTTTACACAATGCAGATGATTAACCCCTTAGGTTCCACAGTGAGTATAACAAGCAGGATTTACTACATATATAGACTGATTTTACTGCTGTGGGTTTAGTAACACTTTAACTGATTAATTTATAGCATAGCTTGTTCTGTTGAAAAACTACACACTTACTAGCCAGATCACCAGGGGGAAATAAAAGAAAGAAAGCCTATAAAATAAAACGAATTACAGTACGAAAAATCAAAACTTAAATTATTGTTTCAGAAGCAAAATTTATTTAAGCATGGGTAGAGAGCTGGAAAGCTCTTAGCCTACCTTGTTAATTGCGAGGAACGACCGCCAGTGGTGATCACACTCTCCTCTCCGGAAGGCAACTCTATCACTGAGCCCAGTCAAGTCACATATATGATCAGAGATTTCTTCGCTAAACTGTATACTACCACTGTATCTGAGGATTCCTCCACAATGGAACTGTTTCTCACAAATATACAATTCCCTCAATTAACTGAGGAACAAGTAAAAGAATTAGAGGCACCACTAATGACCGAGGAGATAGCCGAAGCCATAGCAAAATTCCCAAGATCCTAATCCCCAGGGAAGGATGGTCTTCCCATAGAACTATATTCCTCATATTCTGACTTTTTACTGCCCAAACTCCTCTCCCTGTACAATTACATATTCAAGGACTCAAACCTACAACCATCAATGAGAGAGGCCTTGATTGTGTTACTCCCCAAACCAGGCAAGGACCTAAGATTTCCAGAATCATATCGTCCCATTTCTTTACTTCAGGTGGATGTCAAAATCTTGGCCAAAATTCTAGCCACCTGTCTTAATAAAGTCATTTTATCTCTAATCCGCGAAGACTAAGCCGGGTTTATGCCTGATAGAACCACCTCCTTTAATTTAAAGAGAATTTTCATTAATCTCCAAACCCCACATGAAAATACAGGTAGTAGAATAGTAGTCGCCTTGGACACAGCTAAGGCGTTCGACTTGGTCGAGTGGCGCTACCTATAGGCATGTCTGGGAAAATTTTGTTTTGGGCCGAGATTTATTAAATGGGTGCAACTGTTATACCAATTTCCAGTTGCTAGAGTATTGGCCAATGGATGCACCTCAGAACAATTCCCCTTAACCAGAGTCACAAGGCAGGGGAGTCCCCTTTCCCCACTATTATATGCAGTAGCCGCAGAACCACTTGCTATAGCAATATGCTCACAGCCTGACATCATTGGACTGCAAGTGGGCCAACTAGTAGAAAAGATTAGTACATATGGGGACGACACTCTCCTATACTTACATGACTCTGAAGGTCATTGTCCACTACCTTGACTATAATAGAAAGATTTGGCTCCTTTCCAGGACTCAAAATTAGTTGGGACAAATCCCAAATACTACCACTAGATAGTTTTCCTCCAACACACGTGCAAGTCAATCTACCCCTACAAAGAGTAGATCAAGTAAAATACCTGGGAATACAAACATCTCGCTCCCCAATTGACTAATTCCGGCTCAATATAAAACCATTATTTGATATGTTAAAGAGCAAAACCCAATTATGGGCCCAGTTACCAATAGGAGTCATGGGACGCATTAACCTCATGAAAATGGTTTTATTACCTAAAATCTTATATATGGTTTAGCACTCACCGATATGCTTACCACTAAAACACTTTAAAGCTACGGAAAGTAATTCTCAAATCTTTTATTTGGGGCAGCAGTAGACGCAACTTGCCTTGGCGCAAATTGAAAAACCCTACAGATCTAGGAGGAATGGCTTTGCCAGATTTTAATCTTTACTACCTGGCAGCACAACTCTCCCAGCTCTTCCACATTGACAAAACGGACAGAAATAGATTTCTAACATTCCTATGCCCTAAGTGGGCATCCTCTGCAGCAGATCCCTCAGTTGTGACAGTGGGGGGCACCAAGGGGGCGGAAACATTGGGAGCAATCTCCTGCTATTTCATTATAGGCGCATGTGGGATGTCACAATGAAGTTCAGATAGATCCCAGACTCAGAGACTTGGAGCTCCAGAGGAATATTTTTTCTATCTCACATCACACATAACGGGGAACTTAAAACCTTCAATAGTTTAACAACCGAATATGATTTTCCGTCCTGAATGTTTTTCAGGTATCTACAACTCAGACATGCCTTTAGAGTGCAAATCCCCTCCGGTGTCTCCCAATTGGATACCAACCCAGTCATGGGAGTGATCAAAAGCTCATAGCCTAAAAAAATTGATCTCTCTTTTTTATAATATGCTTCTCTTACCTACATCTTCCACAATGGCATACGCACTAAAAAAAACAGATGGGAAGAGAGAACTGGAGGATGAGGAGTGGAGCGAAGCCTTAGACACCTGTAAATTAGTGTCACCAAAACTGTCCAATAGACTCACTCAGATTTACATTCTACAGAGAGCGTATTTAACGCCGCTAAGGCTGTACAGATATAAACAGGATCAACCGGCCTTCTGTCCAATGTGTGGCCAGGAAACGGGGGCATTCTATCATTTATTATGGAACTGCCCCAAAATACAGGGATTTTTGTCAGAAGTAGTACAATTCTTACATGATACGATGGGATCTCCCCTCACATTATGCTCCAAAGCATGCCTTCTGGGAATCTTCCCAGAACCAGATCTTGACAAATTTACCAAAATATTTCTGAACTAAACACTCTTTTCAGCTCGGAAAATCATAGCCAAACAGTGGATGAGAATCAATAGCCCTGACCTTAACAGTTGGATGCACACACGCACACACACACACACAGAGGTTGCCCATCCAAATACGGTAAAATATGGGATCAATGGCTGCAAGCCCTGGAAACATGTAACTAGTCAGGAGAATATTTACTTCTACTACTAGACTTCACAGTTCTCTAATAATGTTACACAATATGTTGGAATCGCTATGTCTTTGAACTATAAGTTAAAAGTGCTGTGTCTGTACCGACTACTTTAAGGTCATCACAAAGGACAAGGGGGCACTCTTTACGTCTAGAGGAAAAAAGATTTCATCTACAAATACGGAAAGGTTTCTTCACAGTAAGAGCTGTGAAAATGTGGAATAGACTCCCCCCAGAGGTGGTTTTGGCCAGCACGGTTGATTGCTTTAAAAAAGGCCTGGATTCTTTCCTTAATGTAAATAATATAACTGGGTACTAACATCTTTAGGTAAAGTTGATCCAGGGTGAATCCGATTGCCTCTCGGGGAATCAGGAAGGAATTTTTCCCCCCGTTATAGCAAATTGGATCCATGCTTTGCTGGGGTTTTTTGCCTTCCTCTGGATCAACTGTGGGTGAAGGATTGTATATGGGATTATTTGGTTGTATGTGTGTATGTGTATATGTGTATATATATATGTATATACAGTCCTGCTCACCATTATTGGCACCCATGAAGTTTATGTACATATTGTGGAATATCTACTGAAGGAAATGTATCAAATTATCCAACATATTACTACAGATAGCTTGTGTTTGACAAAAAACTGTAAATGATAAATAACATTTAAAAAGATAAACATTATGAGGAAAACAGAGAAAACCATAATGCTTGCCTTGTCAGTGGTATTGGCACCCTTTGCTGCAAATCAGTATGGAAACCCAATTTGGCTCACCTGTTGCAGATCTCAAATGAGGATCACCTGTGATGAATTGCCTCCACCCATGTGACCCAAATTAGCCAATAAATGAACATTTTGGTTTTATAAAAAGCCACCTGTTATTCCCTCTTCATGTGTGACAATGGTAAAGACAAAGGAGCTGTCTGACGACACCAGAAATGCTATTATTTGCAAGCACAAGACCTCCAAAGGGTATAAGGCCATCTCCAAAGACCTTGGCATCCCTGTTTCAACGGTGCGTAATGTTATTAAGAAGTTTTCCAGGCATGGAACTGTCAAGAACCTCCCTGGACGTGGGGGGAAGAGAAAAATTGATGACAGAAGTCTTCGAAGGTTGGTACGAATGGTGGAAAAAACACCCCGTCAAAAAGAAATCGTTACCCCAGAAGGAACCGGAGGCGGGTATTTCGGGGCGAAACAAATCACACGCCGCATACCATGAACAACTTTGTCAATGTGGTCTGACGAGGTCCAACCAGAAGTCCAGAAATCTACAAACTGCCCCACAAAAAAGGTGGTAAGCATGGTTGGAAGCTTCTGAAGACAGTAGTTAAAAAGAGAAGGGGGGTGCAGGTCCCTCCAAGAACTGTCAAGGTA
>BLSH010318598.1:136274-151137 GCA_018402905.1 Glandirana rugosa | reverse complement strand
GAATGAGCACGGATGGGTGAGCACGGATGCATGGGTGACAGATGAGTGAGCACGGATGGGTGAGCATGGGTGACGGATGAGTGAGCACGGATGCATGGGTGACGGATGGGTGAGCATGGATGGGTGGGCATGGGTGACAGATGGGTGAGCACAGATGCATGGGTGACAGATGGGTGAGCATGGATGGGTGAGCACGGACGCATGGGTGACGGATGGGCGAGCACGGATGCATGGGTGACGGATGAGTGAGCACGGACGCATGGGTGACGGATGGGTGAGCACAGATGCATGGGTGACGGATGGGTGAGCACGGATGCATGGGTGACGGATGGGTGGGCACGGATGGGTGAGCACGGATGCATAGGTGACGGATGGGTGAGCACGGATGTATGGGTGACGGATGAGTGAGCATGGGTGACGGATGGGTGGACACGGATGGGTGAGCACGGATGCATGGGTGACGGATGGGTGGACACGGATGCATGGGTGATGGATGGGTGAGCACGGATGCATGGGTGGGCACGGATAGGTGGGCATGGATGTATGGGTGACGGATGGGTGGGCATGGATGTATGGGTGACGAATGGGTGGGCATGTATGTATGGGTGACGAATGGGTGGGCAATGCTGAGGGTGCATGGGTGATGAGGGGTCCCTGCCTGGCACATAGCGGTGCTGTGGGCACTTCAGATCCTGCCCACAGCACCGCTGCATCTCCTCTCTTCCCCCACTCCTGCACCGATCGGTGCGGAGAGGGGAGAGACAAGCCGGCACTTCCGCCGGCTTGTTTACATGTGATGCTCCGTCATTTGACGGAGCGATCACGTGGTAAACGGCCGCTCCAAGCGGCCATTTACCGTGATCCATGATGCGCCGGGTCTCACAGACCCGGCGGTCACGGATGCCTCCAGGTGGGTTATAATACGTCCTCCCAGAACAATGAGTGTCACTTGCGGCCGTGCAACTACGTTACACGGTCAGCAAGTGGTTAAACACCACCGTGATCGGTGTGCTTTTCAAGGTCTGTTTCCGCCAGAAATGACGCGGTGGAGGTGATGCGCCGGATGTGACCTAACCGGAAACAACGTCAGTGCATCGTGTTTGCATTCCGATTGGGGATAAACAGGAAGCTACGACGGGAGTGGATCTTGTTTGCGTTCCAAGGGGGAACGAAGCTACGACAAAACGTAGTCCCATACAGTATACCTCATACATGCCCTAAGCCATCCACGAGGACCAGGAAGGGTAGGGACGCGTAGCAAGCCCATATAACTAGGATTGAAAAAATGTAGCTATGGAAGAATTGGGAAGGAATTTAGAGAAACTTAGAAAGAATAAAAAAATCAAAAAAATTATTTAAGGGGGCCAATGGTGAGCTTAGCCGGAACGTTAGTCAATCACTAGGTCAAACATGAGAATAAAAAAGGCATACCCAAAATATTTTTGTGCCGAATAAAACGACAAAGGACAGGATATATTAATCTGAGGTCCCCTAAATCTACTGTGATAACCAAATCGTTAAAAACCGGACCAAAAAGTTGGTCCAAAATGAAATACATACATATAATATTAAAATGAATTAGGACAGCATATATAATATCAATCAATGTTAACCTGAATCTACCCTAATACTGAAAGAAATAGGGTTAAAAAACAAGAATTCCCGGTGGGTGAATAAATTATGAGGTGAATGTAAGATCTGAAGGTGGGGTCGGTGTCTACGATATAGGTAGGGGGCCCAAATAATTAAAGCTCAGGCTTTGTTAATAAATTAGTTGATGTCCCAATCTATATTGAGGCCAAAGGGATAGAAACTCTTCAATCTGTAAATCCAAAAAACTTCCTGCTGGGATACCCCCCTAACGTGATCACCTCCCCTCCATGGAGGGACATATCGATCAATGACTGCGAATGTGGTACCTTCAGAGTTTCTATTGTGGGCTCTCAAATAGTGCTTGGGAACGCTGTGATTCGTTTTACCCTTGATGATATTGGTGATGTGTTCACTTACACGTATAGAGAAAGTCCTGATAGTCCTTCCAACATATTGTTTGCCACAGGGGCACGTAAGTAGATACACCACATTCCTAGTCTCACAGGTGCAAAAGCACTTGATGGGGTAAGACATACCGGTAATGGTTGAGGAGAATTCAACGATTTTTCTGCTTTTACATTGGTTCAGCTTACAAACCCGGCACCTGTGGCAGGGGTAAAAACCCTTGAGATCTTGGAAGAAGCTCACCTTCCTGGGGGGTTCCACAACATTGGGAGCAATTCTATGTCGCAGAGCTGGTGCTCCCCTGTATATCACTTTGGCCTTTGAGGGCAGCACAGGTCCCAAAACCTTGTCACTTCGAAGTAATCCCCAATGTCTTATCAATATATTATTAATCTGTCTGTGCTGAAGTGAGAATGTGGTAAAGAAGGACCATTTAAACTGGTTGTCATCCATGGGTTGGGTTTTTCTTCCAGTAGCGACGTCCTATTAGTTCCAAGGGCTTTATTGAGTTCTTCTTTAACCAGACCTTCTTCATAACCTCTATCGATGAATCTTCCTTGTAAAATCTTTGCTTGATCCACGTAATCCTTGGTGTCTGAGCAGTTGTGTCTTAGCCTCAGAAATTGGCTTCGGGGGACTGATTTGAGCCATGATTCATGGTGGCAGCTGTCCTTCGGGATAAACCCATTCCTGTCAGTGGGATTGAAGTAAGTGTTGGTGTCAATCTTGCCGTCCTTGATCATAATTTCTAGGTCTAGGAAATGTATGTCTGTCTTGCTCCACTCATGGGAGAGGGAGATACCTCTATTGTTGGAGTTTAGGACTCCAAAAAAATGGTCCAACTCCTGTTCCGTACCTTCCCATAGGAGGAAAACGTTGTCAATGTATCGGGCCCACAACCGCAACTGGGGTTGTTGGAGGGCATAGACAACGTCCTCCTCCTTACCAGAGGAAGAGGACGCTCTGGCACGAGGGGCCACCCTCGGCCTCCCTACCATCAATACAACTCGGGAACAAGTGACAGGGGTTATGCCTCCCCAGCCCCTTATAGAGGTGACGGGAGTAGGCAACAACATTATCTCACCTCCAGGGAACATGGTCCCCCTTTACACACCTCCAATCGGTTCTCTCCACTAAGATACAGGGACCCATGACTTAGGGCATGTATGAGGTATACTGTATGGGACCACGTTTTGTCGTAGCTTCGTTCCCCCTTGGAACGCAAACAAGATCCACTCCCGTCGTAGCTTCCTGTTTATCCCCAATTGCAGACACGATGCACTGACGTTGTTTCCGGTTAGGTCACATCCGGCTCGTCACCTCCGCCGCGTCATTTCCGGCAGAAACAGACCTTGAAACGCATGCCGATCACGGTGGTGCTTAAGATGATTTTTAAAACATAATCCTAAACATGCTGCCATACCCTATACGATGCAGGTATGATTACCAATAAGGATGGCAGCTCCTTTTTTTCCCTTCATATTTGTACACAACCGGAAGTATCGCGGTGAAACGCACGCCCGGTCCGCCATGACCGGAAGTGCTTATTTCCAACATGATGAGCTAAGGGTATATAAACGCAGCTTTTTGGGGGGTCAGCAGCCCCTGGACGACGTCTATTGAGAGGAAACGCGTCGGGCACTGCTGACCCTAAATTGCTGCGTTGTTTTTACTAGTGTTTTTACCATAAGCATGTGGATTTTATTTTCGTGGACTTTTAAACTTTGAATATACCAATAAAGTTACACCTCGTGATTGAGGGTATTTACCCTACGGAGAGTCCCCCCTCCTCTTTTATATATTGGATCTCGGAGCCGCATTCCTCGGTGCAGGTGTGTAGGAGGGTGTTTGGGAGGAGACTACAGCCGCTCCGGACCTATGGTCGTACCGGATTGTGTGACGTGCCTCCACCCTACGAATGCCCAGAAACCCCCCCAGGATTGTGTGACAAGACTAGCTCGGAGAAGGATGACCCTCCAACCCCATATATATATTCAGGCGTGAATATATCTTCTATCTGGTAAGCCTTGATTCCTCCTGATTTTGGACTGACCAGATGTTCACATATTGTTCACCACTGTTTACTACTTTGGGAAAAACCATCGTCATATAATCACTGTCACTTCAATATTTTTATTTGGATTTTTCATGTTTGGATATTGGACTGTATCGCTATTTGTTTACACCGTATTGGACAATTTTAAATTATCTGCACTTGCCGTGGAGCATAGTTCTTTAGGACTTTCAGCACGCATCTTTAATATGCACTTTACATCCAGTCCTCTATTATTATTATTTTTATTTTTATTATAATTTCTCATCACCATTGTTATGTTCTAGGTGAACTCTGGAACATATATCACTATTTTTTCCACTGTTTGTACTTTGAACTTATTCGTATTGTAGATATTTATGTCTCTCTGAAGGTAGGCACATCTTTAAATATCATCACCTTAATATTTGGGGTGACGGGTTGAGTCCTGTCCTCCGAACTGAGGGTATTAGCGCCATTTTTTATCTATTTGTGTTGTTATGATTAAGTTTGGTCGCAGTATGGCTACTTCCCCTCTAGTATAAATCCCATTATTGAGCTTAGCGCGGTCATACCTTTTCTTTGTTCAAGGACACAAGGTCCAGATATTTGCTGACATTTCCCCCTTTACTGTAGAGCGTCGTCTTTCCCTGAAACTTTTTCTTCTTGTGCTCTCACAGATGTTGCCTTAGGAGTTTATGTGAAATCTCTATTAACAGCTGTAAAATATGGTAATTATGAATATATATATATATTAGAGGTAATATCTTACTATTCTTGTATGTAAAAAGCTTTTCGCAGACGTTTTGGGGCCTATACTTGTTTGTCTAAACAATGGGACCCAGATCCCTTTGTTTTCACTTCAAAGGATCCCTCGTTTAGATATGCAATGAAGGTGGCCAGCATGTCCTCACTACTCAAATTCCCTGAAAATGTAGTTGCATTAAAGGGGCCGACTGAGGCCAACTATAGGAATGGAGGATTAGCCAATCATAAAGGAACAGGGAAGCCCACCAATCAAGGTCATTTCAGGCAAACCAATCAGGCACGGGCCTAGAATGATATACCCAGACTAGAGGGGAGGAAACACGCTTTTTTTGGAATGATAGCCAACCGAATGGGGCTGCTGTGTGCAGCAGCATGGTAACTATGGCCCATTTGATGGACTTATATGTTAGGGGTTTGACTGTTTATTTATGTTTGTTGTAAGGAATATAACCTAATTCCTATAGTTTAACCTATGTGTTTCTTCATATGCAAGGTATAATAGATAGATTGCTGTAGATTCTTTAGATCTCTATACTATTTACTAATAAAATTATATTGTTGTGTTGAAGCCTTCACTTATGGTCAAAGATATTAAATCTCAAATATAACTTACGAGTAACACAGAAATCAATCAAGTACTGGTGGTCGCTTCCATTCAGACTGAGATTTGCCTATCAGAATAAAACTCATGGAATCACCTCTCTTCAGGAAGGAGAACAACTTCTCTTAAAACTGGGCCTCATCACCCAAGACCCTGCTCAGGGTACCCCGACTTCTGCATCATACAAGCCCCAAGGATCATCCAAGAGACCCCTTCCCGCGAGCCCGGTTGCTCCTCTATGGCAGTCTCAGACCTCCAAATGATCCAAAGATGTTAGATCCCCTTGAGGACCTCACGGACATGCATTGGTTCCTTTTTACTTCCTAGCGGACCTATGCCTTCCACACTGGTGAAGATGTTCCGGGTTCTTCGTTATGGACCTTTCCTGTTTTTGATTGACTAGTTTGCTGGTTTTTTTTTTTTTTTACTCCTCTCAGGACTGCAGAACTGTTATCTTTGACATAATGGGGAGAGAAACCCTGCTTGAACTCAAGTTATTAATAATGTTTGTTCCATGCTTACCTTTACCCAGTTTGATTGTTCCTATGTTATAGACCGGCACCCACTGGGCTCCCCTCTGGGGGTCCCCATTGGATGACCCAGGCCTCTCTGTTTAATTTTTGTTGACACAAATATGTTTCTTCTGGTACCGGACCGGGCCGGTTTGCATGCTCCTCCATCTGCTTCTGTGTTAGAGGCTCATACCTCTACCCCTGGGGCGGAATATGTCTCGCCCTACAGTGAGACGACCTATAAATATTTGGCGTTGATGTGGGGGGGGGGGGTCTCCCCCACATCACCGCTGTTCCGTGGGTTCCCGATCTCCACGGTCACACATCTTATTGTTATTGTCTTCTCTTCTTTCTTTTTCTCTACCTTTTGGTCATATTCTTTTTGTTTGCTCTTTTTTTCTTAGACCTCAAGGAATTCCTGACTTAATGATTTCTGAATGGCCCAGGGTGCTACCCAGTCGTTTCCAGAGCCAGGAGATGTCCGCTTCTCTAGGGTTGGGTAAGTCTCTGCTTTTAGCTTGCTGGTGCTCTCCTCTGATCCACAAATAGCCTCCCATAACGTTCAAGGCCTCAACTCCCCAACCAAGAGACACAACATTTTCCAGATGTACCATAATATATAGATATTCTTATGCTTCAGGAGACTCACTTCCACAAAAGTTACAGGCCTAAAATGGTCCACCATAGATTCCCAATCTCTCACCTGTCTAATGCAGAGGATAAAATGAAGGGGGTGGGAAACTTTTTTTCCAAGAGAGTAGCTTTTTCCCTGTCCAAGGAGATATCTGATCCGAAGGGTAGGTACCTATGACGGCTCAGAATATACCTTTATTTCCTATTATGCCCCCAATCAGGGCCAAGCAAACTTCCTTTTGGCTACACTGAAGGCCCTCTCCCCCCACTTATCCGGCACGGTTATTTTGGGGGGTGATACAAACACTGCCCTGGACCAAGCTCTCAACAAATCTAGTAAGGGCCATTCCAGGCTTCGTTCCCCCCCCCCAAATGCAGTACGCGTATTGCTCATTCTCTTCACACACTAGGCCTTGTTGATGTGTGGAGGGAATTGAATCCCACAGGTAGGCATTTCACTCATGTTTCAGCTCCACACCAGTCAGTCTCTAGGAATGATCACATATTTATTTCGGCTATGGTCTTACCTCAGGCCTCCAGGTCCGAGAACAGAGACTCCTCTTTGTCAGATCACGCTATGGTTCTACTCTTTATGACACAACCACATTCTCTCTCCGGTCCGTTCCGTTGGCGTTTAAATGAAGGTTTACTAAGCGACCCGGTCCAGGCTTCAATGCAGGCTACAGAGATAACCCAATTCTTTCATACTAATGACAACAAGGAGATTTCTCCTGCTACCCTTTGGGCAGCCCATAAGGCAGTCATAAGAGGGAAATCTATATAGATTGGGGCCCAACGTAAAAGACTTAAGAAATTAGAATTGGCTAAACTCCAACAGAATTTCTCCAGACAGGCTAGACAACATAAATTAAATCCTTCTGTGGAGTCTCTGAAAGCCAGGGAATCTGCTAGATTGGCCCTCAACTTAGCATTATCTAATGAGGGACAAAATAGGTCCTAGACTTGCTGCCAGGTTGACCCCCAGGTTTAGGCTCTTCTCTTTCCCTAAGATTCGCTCTAATACAGGGGCCCTGACTCACAACCCTGAAACTGTCATGTCCACTTTTCATAGTTTCTATTCTAAGCTTTATCAAAGGGGCTCCCAGTCCAACATTAACCAGATCTACAAATTTCTGAAGGATATCTCTCTTCCGAAGTTGACTCTTCCTCACCGAGCCGAATTGGAGGAGCCAATTTTGGACTCTGAGATCCTGGAGGTTATCAAAAATGGGTCGGCCCCTGGTCCTGATGGTTTCTCGGTCAGCTATTACATGGCATTCGCACCAATATTGGGCTTTTGTCTGGCAAAATTTTTCAACGCTCTCCAGAATGGCTCCACCATCGATTCAGACGCTAACGCGGCATACATCTCTGTGATCCCCAAACCTGGTAAGGATCCATCAGAGGTCAGTAATTATAGGCCCATTTCGCTAATTAATAACGACTTGAAAATATTAACCAAAATCCTAGCCAACAGGCTGTCGGCCTTCATCCATTGTTATGTACATAAGGATCAGGTGGGGTTCATACCGGGGAGACAGGGCCCAGACCAGATCCGTAGAGCCTTTAATGTCATCTCCCTGCTACGCTCCCATTGGGACGGGGGCTCAAGGCAGGAGGGTTATTTGCTATCATTAGACCTCCAAAAGGCCTTTGACACAGTGGAGTGGCCCTTTTTATTCGAAGTCCTCTCAAGATAGGGTTTTGGTCCTCGCTTCACAAGCATCCTCCGCGCACTGTACTCTGGCCCCAATGCTCGGGTCAGACTCCAGGGTCGCTACTCGGAACTGTTTTCGATCTCCAGGGGAACGAGGCAAGGCTGCCCATTATCACATCAGATTTTAACTGTCGTTATGGAAACCCTGGCCATCGGGATCAGGGATCACCCAGATATACACGGTGTCTGTTGTGGGGAGCAGACTCACAAGTGCGCACTTTTTGCGGACGATCTTCTTCTGTTTGTCACCTCCCCGCTTATTTCTACCCCCAACATATTGGTTTTACTCCAAAAGTTTGGGAAGGCTTTGGGTTTGCAAGTCAATCTCTCTAAATCTACTGCCCTAAATGTGTCCATACTGGCCACTTCGGTTCTCAACCTTAAAACCCACTTCCCCTTAAGTTGGAGCTCGGGGAGTTTTCCTTACCTCGGGGTCAACCTGACGGCAGATGTGAGTCTACTTTACAAGGCAAATTATCCCACAATGTTTAAAAAACTGATCTCGGACTTGGACCTGTGGTCAAAAAATGAGATTTCATGGCTAGACAGAGTCAACTCTGTAAAAATGAACTTATTACCCTATATGCTTTACCTCTTTTGGTCCCTACCTATTCATATTCCAAAATCGCAGCTTATGAAATTCCAAACCAAAATAGTCAAATTTATTTGGGGCTCAAAAGGATATTGTGGCCGGCGGAACGTTCTTTTCAGAAGTAGGTGTCAGGGGTCGTTGGGGCTTCCTAATCCTTGTGACTATTATCAGGCTGCTCAATTAGTCCAAATGTCGATAGTGTACTCTTGGGGCCATAAACCGGATTGGGTTTATATGGATGGGCAGGCGGCTCCGAATTATACAATAGACTATTTGCTATGGTCGCTCCCTCGGGACAGGCCACCCATTCTGGCACCTACCCTGTCTCACGCCATGGCAATTTGCAACAAACTTAACTCCCTCCCTTCTCTAGTTTTTGAATCCGTAGTTTCAGGTGCTGCACGTCTCATATCTTCACAGCATATGTTTTTTTTTATGTTTTTTATGGTCAGTAAAAAACAATACCGTGTGAGCTGCTTCTTCCAGGAGGTACAGCCATTTCTCCACTTGATGGCCAGCAATTCCCTATCATCGACATCATAGTTCCAGCAAGATGGTGCACCACCACATTATGGGTGTCAGGTCCGAGCATTCCTAGATGAACAGTTTCCTGGAAAGTGGATTGGTCGTCGTGGGCCAGTTGAATGGCCCCCAAGGTATCCCGATCTGACCCCCTTAGACTTTTATCTTTGGGGTCATCGGAAGGCAATTGTCTATGCTGTGAAGATACGAGATGTGAAGATACGAGATGTGCAGCACCTGAAACTACTGATACTGGAAGCCTGTGCTAGCATTTCTCCTGCGGTGTTGCTATCAGTGTGTGAAGAGTGGGAGAAGAGGGTTGCATTGACAATCCAACACAATGGGCAGCACATTGAACACATTTTATAAGTGGTCAGAAACTTGTAAATAACTCATGAAAGAATAAAGTTACGTTAAAACCAAGCACACCATTGTTTTTCTTGTGAAATTCCCAATAAGTTTGTTGTGTCACATGACCCTCTTCCTATTGAAAAAACAAAGTTGGATTCAAAATGGCCGACTTCAAAATGGCCGCCATGGTCACCACCCATCTTTTCCCCCCTCACATATACTAATGTGCTACAAACAGGAAGTTAATATCACCAACCATTCCCATTTTATTAAGGTGTATCCATATAAATGGCTCACCCTGTACATCAAATCCGTCACTTTTTACTCTCCAAATGGAGGAACAGCCCAGTCCCCTATAATATACCCACCTATGAACGTTGGTGCTCGGAGGCTGTGAATCAGAGAGGAGGCATCTCTTTAATTTATATGTCACTGGCAGAGGCTACCAGCAACCCTTCCTATGCCTTATCATTGGAGCAGGATCTGAACTTTTCCTGGTCTATGGAAACCTGGCACCTTAGCTTTATGAGGGCGTTTAAGGGTATCACCAACACTACCTTAGTGGAAGCCAGTGTAAAACTTATCACAAGGTGGTACCTAGTGCCTTCCAGGCTAGCCCAGATATTCCCCTCTGCATCCCCCTCTGTTTCAGGGGCTGTGGCCCTGTAGGTGGTCATGTCCACATATGGTGGTCTTGCCCTCGAATAAGGAAATACTGGGGAAAATTTTTTCACATTTTACGCAAGCTGACTGGTGTTCCTTTTCCCAAATCTCCACTCATTGCCCTTTTGAATCAGAGGGCTGCGGAGGTTTCAAAAGTCAATCAAAGGTTAATCCTCTTTGTCTTAGTGGGAGCTAGGATTTCTATCGCCCGGGCCTGGAAGCAACCTAGGGTATCCTTTCCCCTAACTATTAAGAAATTTTCTTGGATTATGGCGCAGGAGAAAGCCATCAGTGTCCTACAGAACACTTCACACAAATTTGAAGCGGTCTGGGGACCTTGGTCTCAGTAGCTTTCTGCTTCACCTGGGCAATAGAAATGCTCTGCTTGATTTCCTTTTCCCCGAGGTCTCTCGGTGGTCTTTTGGGTTCTCCTTTCCACCAGCTCTCTTCTTCTAACCTCCTTCTCTTTTTCTCCTCCTTTTCTTATTTTCTTCTCTGGTTCTCTTGTCTGGTACAGGCTCTGGAGGACTTTCCCCCCAGTCCGTAATTGGGGACACTGTGCTAGACGAGTGGCTTGCCACTTGGTCATGGACAACTTTTGCCTAGCTGCCAAGTTAATGTAAGGAACCAGAGGTGGCCACCCAGTGGGCACAGCACATGTTCTTATTTTACTCATATTTGGTCTCCAACCAGTCCATCCCAACCGCCCTGGTGGGTCCCCTCTCCTGGGTCTCCCCCCCTTTTTTTTTTCTTTGTTCTTTGTCACGGTCTTATTATACTCAATATTTGCTAAGAGGGCTTGCTCTCTTTTTGTTCTTCTTTGGTTGGCGCGGGGCCTCCCCCTCCCTCCCCTGGCACAGTGTGATCCCATTGGGGTGCCTGGGGGGGCGGGGCTCAGTGCTTCCCTGGAAGGACAGTTTGAGGACCGCCAACTAACCCTTTATTCTGTATTGCTCTCATTGTTTATATATTTGCCTCTGACTTTTTACCTTGATTGAGACCGAGCTGTTCACTTTACTGAAATTCAGATATACTGTATGTATGTGTTTGTCCTCCTATACCCTGTACAATCCAGTGCACATATTTGTTTACTATTCCTTTGTTATTCTCTGTTTATACCAATAAATATTATTGAAAGAAATAATAACCTGTATTGGAAGTTGGAAAAGTGTGAGTTCCATCATGAACAGGTTACATTTCTCTGTTATGTCATTTTTACTTCTGGTCTTTTGATAGACCCAGAGGAATTATCTGTAGCTCTGGAGTGACCTTGACCCATAGGTCTATGTCCACTACAATGTTTTTTTTGGCTTTGCCAATTATTATTGGAAATGTATTAGTAATTTTTCTTCTCTTTTCAAACCCCTGACTGATATGACCAGGAAGGACGACACCCCGCAAAATTGTTCTCTGGATTCCGTTAAAGCCTTTAACTCTCTCAAGGCTTTGTTTCAGCTTCTGTTTTGGAACATCCTGATCCTACGTTACCCTTCATTCTTGAGGCTGATGCGTCTAAGACTGGAGAAAGGCACCCTTCTGTCTCAACATCCCACTGCTGAGAGCGCTATGCATCCTTGTGGCTACTTTTCTAAGAAATTTTCACCTGCAGAATGCAATTATGAGATTGGGGAGAATTGTTAGCTATCATTTTAGCACTGACTGACTATAAGAATCTCACATTCTTGTCTGAGGCAAAATGCTTATCTCCCAGGAGGGCACGATGGGCTCTTTTTCTGTCAAGCTTCAATTACATAATCTTATTTTTACCCGGTACTGAGATTGTAAGGGCTGATGCATTGTCAGGACAGTTTTCCTCCAAGATGGAGTCGGTTCCTACTCTTGTAATACCTCCCGATTGTATTCTAGCCACTATTCACACTAGTCTCACTTCAACTTTGGTTGACAGAATTATGGCTGCTCAGATCCATTCTCCTCCTGAAAAACCTTGTGACTGCTGCTTTGTCCCCGAGAATCTTTGCACTGATTTGCATCAGACCTAAAATTCTCCGAAGGCAGCTGGTCACTCAGGGAAGAATCAACTCATCTGGTCTATTTCTCAACAGTTCTGGTGGCCTAGTCTCTGTGCTGATGTAACCACCTTCAAAGCCACTTGTTCTGTGTGTGCTCAGAATAAAACACCACAACACCTTCCAGTGGGCCTCCTACAACCCATACCCAATGGAGAAAGGCCTTGGACACACTTGTCTATTGATTTTATTGTGTAGTTACACAACTCCCAGGGCAACACAATTATTCTTCTGGTGATTGACCGGTTCTCGAAGATGTCTCATTCTGTTACACTTAAGAAGTTTCCTACATCCAAAGAACTGGCATCCATTTTCACTTGGGAGATCTTTCAGTTCCATGAGCTACCCAAGGTTATCATCTCTACAAGGGTAGCCAGTTTGTGTCCAGGTTTTGGTGAGCCTTTTGTACACAGTTGGGAATTCAGCTTTCCTTCTCATCAGCATATCACCCGCAGTCCAATGGGGCCACAGAACGAGCCAACCAAGCCTTGGAGCAGTTCCTACATTGCTATATTTCTCCACCACCACCACCATAACAACTGGTCAGACCTCTTACCTTTTATGGTGAATTATGGGTTCCAGCCATTCATTTTGCTTGACACATTTGTTTCTCAACAAATTCCTGCATTAGAGGAGCATCTCCGTGATTTATGTTCCACTTGGGTACAGGTCCAAGAGTCTTTGCAACGTGCCAGTGATAGGTACAGACTCCATGATGACCGCCGACGCCTACCTGCGCTTTCCTACCAAGTTGGTAAGAGGGTCTGGCTGTCATCTCTAAACCTCTGACTTCTTGTACCCTCATTGAGACTGGCACCATGGTATATTGGGCCTTTCTGTATTCTCCGTAGGATCAACCCAGTGGCCTAAGCATTAGACCTTCCTTGCAACATGAATATTTCTAATGTATTACATGTTTCCTTATTAAAACCTTTGGTGTGCAACCACTTCACCACCTTGTTACCATGTCCTTGCCCAGTTCAGGTTGAGAACCATGAGGAGTATGAGATACAAGCTATCATTTACACCCGTAGGTTTCATTGACCCATACAGTATCTTGTTCATTGGAGAGGTTGCGGTCTGGAGGAACTCTCTTGGGTCTCATCCTCGGATGGACATGCTCCTGTCCTTCTCTGTGCTTTCCATAGACATTTTCCCCTCAAACCTGGTGCCCCTCTGAGGGGGGAGGAGTCATTTAGGACTGTCAGGGCTGGGCTTTTAGCAGCTCTCTTCTCTGTGCTCAGGCTGCTCAGCTGTTGGATAATTGTCAGCACTCATTGTTTCCACAGTGGCTCACCTGGTAATCATCACCTACTCATTAGTCTCGCCTACAGCCAGCCCCTTCTGGCTTGTTCATTACTTAATGCCTTTGCCTGGTCAACATATCTGGAGTTTCTCTGCTGTGTTGCTGTGAAAGGCTTTGCCTGGCTGATGTTCCTTTTGGTTCCTGATCCTGTTTTTCTGCCTCTGATTACACTGATTTCTGGTTTCCTGATTACTGGCTTGTCTGATTACCCTTTTGGCTTTCGATCCCTGGCTTATGTTTTTGACTACGTTTACTGATCTGTACCATTTTTACCATTACATTAAAGGTGGGATTTTTTTACTACATTTCTGTCTTAGTCTGATTCAGGGTTCCTGACACTCAGATGCAGTCTCTTTAACCAGTTCCACACTGCCTACTGCATATTTACGGTGGCAGTGTGGACACTGGCCGCAAATCGCCGTAAAAAGACGGCGATCTGTGAATGGCCGCTAGGGGGCGTGCGCGCCCGCCGCACTCCTGAGGAGTGTGCCCGCGGCTCAGGCAGACCCCATGTCCGCTGGCGATCCACGATGAATGGCCACAGGCAAAGAACGGGGAACCGCCGATGTAAACACGGCGGTTCCCCATTCTGACAGTGCGGGCAGGGGAGATCTACTGATCCCTGTCACTGGTAGCCCAACCCCCCACAGTAAGAACACACCCAGGGAACACAGTTAACCCCTAGATCTCCGCCTGCAGGTTAACCCCTTCACTGCCAATGACATTTATACAGTAATCAGTGGACATTTTAAATTTCTGATCGCTGAATAAATGTCATTGGTCCCAAAAAAGTGTCAAAAATGGACGGGCGTGACAGTCTTACCCCTTGGCGGCACAAATGTAGCCGCCAAGGGGCAAGAAACGGACACCGGTAAGTAGCACCTAGCGGTCGCCTGTACCCCAGACGGACTCGGCGCCCGTGTGAGGAGTCCTCACGCCGCCCGCGCGTGCGGGGGATCGCCGGTAAGTGTCTAGCGGCAGAAAAATGCCGCTAAACGCCGGTCACAGGTGTGACGGTGGCATTTATACGTCATCCGTCACACCTTGACCAATTTCTCTGACGTAGACTCACAGTCCTTGGGACTTAGTCTGATTCTGTCTTTACATCATTTTTTTAGGGTGGAAATTACATTACCATTTT
>BLSH010318598.1:102495-114370 GCA_018402905.1 Glandirana rugosa | reverse complement strand
TTTATTTTCCCTATCCCCATTTATTTGTAGGGCACTTGCCCTAGTTTGAAGATGATTTTAGAACAGTTATATGGCTTCTACCGTTAATTAATACTTTTCAGACACAGTTTGAAGATGATCCACATTCACCTCCATTTTTGCTTTTTTTATGTTTTTATTTTTTTAAAAATATTTAGTTATTTCCCTGTCCCCATTTTTTTGTAGGGCACTTGCCCTACCCTTACCCCCATTTTACTTCCTTTTGCAGCCCTCTAGGGCTTTCCAGGACTTTGTTACAGCCATTTTTGTGCCTAAAAGTTCGGGTCCCCATTGATTTCAATGGGGTTCGTTGTCCGTGCGATCGTTCGGGTTCCGTCCGGACCCGGACCCGGACTTTGTCCCGAAGTTCGGACGGACCAGCAGAACCCGAACTTCCAGAGGTTCGCTTAACTCTAGTGGAAATGTGTACGTGGTTGCACTTAATCAATGGGAAGTGGTGTTTGGTGTACTTTAACTTGAGTAATTACTACACAGACACACTCCACTGGCACACTACAATATACTGCAGTAAAACTGCACTGATGCACTGCAGTATACTGTGGTAAATGTGCACTAATGCACTGAAATTGATTGCACTGAAATGTACTGCATTAAATGTGCACCTACGCACTGAAATATACATTGTTAAATGTGCAGTAATGCACTGAAATATACAGCCTTAAATGTGCAGTAACACGCTGAAATGTACTTCGTTAAACATGCACTAATGCACTGAACTACAGTGCGTTAAACATGCAGTAATGCACTGAAATATACAGTGCTGAACGTGCACTAATGCACTGAACTATACTTTGTTAAACGTGCACTAATGCACTGATCTATACTGCATTAAACATGCAGTAACACACTGAAATATACTTTGTTAAACTTGCAGTAACACACTGAAATATATAGCATTAAACGTGCAGTAACGCACTGAAATATACCAATTTAAATGTACAGTAACACACTGAAATATACATTAAGTGTGCAGTAATGCACTGAAATATACTTAGTTAAATGTGCAATAATGCACTGAATTCTTCTGTGTTAAACACACAGTAATGCACTGAAATATACAGCATTAAACGCACAGTAATACATTGAAATATACAGCATTAAACATGGAGTAACGCAGGCGTGACCAGATGTGAAAGGAGCAGCATCGTTCTCCTCGGAGCTCCGTATACATCCTGACTAAATCCGTACTTAAAGGGTAACCAAGTGCCCGCATCAAGCCGAATTGAGGTGGACAAAGTCCACTATAACTCGGTCACCCGAATGGCCGTTGCAAAGCAGGTGAAAACGATCCCCCTGGAGCAGCGGCAGACCCGCTCCACGCCAGGCCCTAAGCCATTTTGCCGGAAAAGAAGCAGAAGAGAACCCATGCTCACGCGGCCGAGATGGAGGCTCAGAGAGAAGACACCGTGCAGAGCCCCTCTGACCCATCCTCCCTGTCGCCTGCCCCGCTGAGGCTTCCCGACCAGGATATATCGCATGAGGCCATCACTAGACCGATCCTAGAGGCCATAGATGCAGGCAAGGCAGCGGTAATGGTACGAATCAACCACTTGGCGGCTGAATGCACCCTCATTAGGCATGAGATAGATAAGGTGAGGGGAAGACTCACGGAGGCAGAGGACAGAATTTCTGGAGTGGAAGATGCCTCCCACACGCACAACACCCAGATATCAGAACTCCGGGGCCTGGTGCAATCACTGCAGCGGTGTGCAGATGACGCGGAAGATCGCCAAAGGAGGAATAATATCAGGGTCGTAGGTCTACCAGAGTACGCGGAAGGGCCCTGGCCGGTGGAATTTGCCGAGCGATTCTTCAAGCAATTGCTATCATTAGAAAACCTGCCACCCACATACGTAGTTGAGAGGGCACACCGGGTGCCCACGGGAGCCAGACCACCGGGCGCTTACCCGCGACCTTTCCTAGTCCGGTTCCTTAATTATAGGGACAGGGACATGATTCTGGCAGAATCCAGGAAAATCCAGGCCCTGAAGTATGAGAATGTGCAAGTAATGCTCTTTCCAGATTTTTCCGCAGAAACACAAAGAAAGAGGCGATCGTTTTATGATGTGAGAAGACGACTACGGGAAAGAGAGTTGAAATACAGCATGCTCTACCCGAGCAGACTCCGTGTACAATTTAAAGGTACTGTAAAGTTTTTTGAACACCCGCAAGAGGCATGTGACTGGTTAGATGGCCTGCCGTGAGCCCCAGGGTCTTTATTCCATTCTGTTGGAGCGGGGAAGAGAACCCTGCGAGTTGGCACCTGTTGTGCTCAAAGGCTTTACTGCACTTGAAGGACTAGGTTCTCCTTTTAGTCCCTCTATTCTACAGTTTTATTTTTTATTTGTCACAATTCTTATGAGGAACCTGTAGACCCAGCATAAACTGTCGTTAGAGGTGACCACCAGAGGGAGCTCCGGTGCTATATATGGTCTTCAAGTCTTGAAGTATTTTTCCATGCTTTTTTTTTTTTTCATTCTTATTTTTGGCTTTTGTTTTCCATATTTTCTCCACCTCAACTATACACCCTGCATCCTGGACAGGAGCTGTGGAGGATACCAGGGATGTGTTTCTCCACAAGACAGACTAGTGGGTCATTCGGACCACTCTACGCACCGTGTTTTGGTTTTTCAGTTGGAAGGGATAAAGCCGCATATCGGGTTATGTTTTTTTTAGTTTTGTTTTTTGGTTTTGGTTCTGATACAACGGCAGGGAAGTATACACTGAGCTCAGCAAACTGCCCCCCCCCTACTTAACTGTCTCTGAGGTATGCCAGTGGGAGCCATGGAGATCATATTGGTATCGCAGGAACTTCCTGTTTACAATGGGACATCTGGAAGCAGTATCTGTCTCATCTCTTCCTAATGGCTAGCTCTGTTAAGATCCTATCTTGGAACATTAGAGGGTTAAATGACAAATATAAAAGAGCAGCGGTTTTTCAATACCTGAAGCATATTAAACCCCATGTTATTATGTTACAGGAGACGCATATGGATGGTGGTAGGGTACTAGCCTTGCGCCGTCCGTGGATCCAGCGGGCCTTTCATGCTACCTACTCCACGTTTGCTCGGGGAGTATCAATCTTAATCAGCAAGGCGGTCCCCTGCACCATACATCAAGTCTTGTCTGATCCTGAGGGCAGGTATGTGGCGGTGGATATTTGCTATAAAAGAATGGTTCTGATTAATGTTTATGTGCCTCCCCCATTTAAAGTACAAATGTTGTATGATATGCATGTTAAACTGGCACCATATGCTCAATGGCCATGGGTCATGTTGGGTGACTTCAATGCAACCTTAGATGCGTTGGACTCCTCCAACCCGAATAGGGAGGGATAGGTGGAACTAGAATCATGGATTTTGGTGACAAGACTGATGGAGCTTTGGCGATGGAAGCACCCAAAGGAGAGGTGTTATTCCCATTTGTCCTCATCCCATCGCTCCTCAGCCAGAATCGATTTAGTCTTGGGTAGCGAAGGAATGTTGCAGTGGGTCCGGGAGGTAGAATATTTAGCGGGAGGAGTATCTGACCATTCCCCAGCCTTACTTACCTTGTCAGTTGGGGGAGGAGGGAGGGGGAGTTGGAGGGTCTCATCAGAGTGGATACAACACGAGACAGTCCAAACTCACATACAAAAGGCAGTCTCTACATACTGGGAGACCAACGCGGACTCAGCTTCCCCGAATACACTCTGGGATGCCTTTAAGGAAGTAGTAAGGGGAGAGTGTATCTCTGCCATTAAAGAGGCTAGGAGAGATCATGGGAATGAAATCCAACTATTGAGTGAGGGAGAGGAGAGAGGTGCGAGAGACTATGCAGACGACCCAAACTCAGAAACGTGCACAGCTTTGTTGGACGCAAGAAGGAGGCTATCGCTTCATTTAACTGATCTGGCCCATGCAGAATTGAGAGATAGGGCCCATTCCCTGTTCACGGAGGGTGACAAGAATGGCAAGCTACTTGCTAGGTTGGTGACGGATTCTCACGCCACCCTGAGCATTCCGGTCATAAAAAATGGGATGGGGGAGTTAATCACTGACCCTACGGGTATTATGGAGGTCTTCTCTGAGTTCTTTGCACGCCTGCATGCCCCCATCCCAGCATACGACGTCTCAGCATTGGACTCAAGGCTGGATAGTTTAAGTATCCCTCAACTAACGGCGGAGGACAGAGAGGCCATGGACGCCCCTGTGACTATTAAAGAAATAGAGGTGGCCATCTACTCCTTCCCCCCCAATAAAGCTCCAGGACCCGATGGTCTCCCTATTGATTTCTACAAACTACACATAGGACAGGTAGCTCCTAGAATAAAATGGCTCTTCGCCCAATGCTTTGAAAATGGTAGCCTTCCTCCTTCCATGATGGAGGCCTATATGGTATTAATTTTAAAACCCGGAAAAGATCCACTGGACTGCTCATCTTATCGCCCAATTGCTCTCCTGAACACGGATCTAAAGATCCTAACTAAGGTCCTGTCATCTAGGCTTGCAGGGGTCATATCCTCCCTGGTCAGCTCAGACCAGACGGGTTTATCCCGGGTAAGTCTACAGACACAAACTTACGCAGACTTTTTACTCACCTCCAATTGCCTCCTCCAGACCCGCCAACTAGAATCGTGGTCTCCATCGACATCGAGAAGGCCTTCGATTCGGTAGACTGGCACTACATAAGGTCCTGGAGCGCATGGGTTTTGGGTCGGTGTTCAGGAGTTGGGTGACCATGCTGTATAATGCCCCCAGGACGGCAATTAGACTGGGTAATGCAATCTCCCCTTTTTTTGACATAGGAAGGGGGACCAGGCAGGGATGCCCTCTGTCCCCCTTCTTATTCGCGCTAGTAATGGAACCAGCAGCGATAGCGCTCAGATCGTCCCCAGATATCCAGGCCATTAAGGTTGGGACTATAAGGGAGTGTCTGGCATTGTATGCGGATGACCTGTTGCTGTTTCTGGAAGACCGAGTCGAATCCCTGCATAGTGCGCTTAGCATTTTAAACGAATTTACGCAATATTCCGGCTTAAAAATAAATTGGACAAAGTTCTACCCATAGACGAGGGGGCGAGAGCGAGGGCGGACCCCGAATTGCCATTGAAGTGGGTCACCTCTCTCATGTACCTGGGAGTGAAGGTTACTGCTGATGTGAAAGAGTACTATAGACTTAATCTCCAGCCACTGATCCCCCTCGTTAAACAGAAAACAGCTGCCTGGCAGAGACTCCCCCTGTCTCTGATGGGAAGAATAAACTTGCTAAAAATGAAAATCCTCCCGGTCATTCTATATTTCCTAAGACATGCAACAGTCTGGGTCCCAAGGTCTTATTTCAAACAATTAGAGGGAGTCATGGGAACCTTCTTATGGACACCCAGGGTGCCAAGAGTAGGCATTAGGGCCCTACAGGAGCCACTGGGACAGGGGGGACTTGCGTTCCCAGATTTTAAAAAATACTACCTGGCCGGGCAAATGGTATTTGTTCACAGATGGTTGGGTCTGGACTGTGATGATGCTGCCACAGTTCTGGAGGCGGTTCATCTCGGCTCCTATGAGTCCCTGCGGTTTGCTATACACAGGGGGACTCGCTCAGCTCTTCCCCTCACGGGATCTATGAAGGCAACTATCAGAGCCTGGGGAGAAGCACTTAAGCTGGCTTGCCCATCTTATACCGGGGTGTCTCCCTTAGGCCCACTCTGGCTCAATCCTAGCCTTCCACACTTCCTCTCCTTTCAAGATCCAATGGTCTGGGCGGTAAAGGGGATAAAAACACTTAAAGATGTAACGATGTATGGGGAGCTCTTGACTTTTGACCAATTGAAGGCCAGACATGATCTCCCAAATACATATTTTTTCCGCTATTTACAGCTGAGGCACGCCTTCCAGGGCCAGTTCCGAAGTATGAGGGTAGAGGCGTTGCCCTCAGCTTTGGAAGATGCGCTGGCAGTGGAAGAGCTCCCTAAGACATTATCAGTGGTGTACAGGAAACTCTTTGTGAGCAGTCCAGCGGCAGTGGTCAGGTGTAAAACAAGATGGGAGGGTGAGGTACCTGATATGCAGGGCGAAGATTGGGAGGGACTGTGGGATAGGCCATTTGGACACTTAGTCTCAGCCAGAGACAAGTTGATTCAGTTGAAATTCCTTCACCGAGTCTATTACACGCCAGCTAGATTGGCAGCTATATATCAGGGGGCATTGGCCTCTTGTTGGCGATGCTCTGTGACACCGGCTGCGGCAATGCATATCTTCTGGGAATGTGAACGGATCCGGATTTTTTGGGAAGAGGTAACCGCCTTTATAGAGGAAATACTGTTTGTACCAATCCCTAAAACTGTCAGGACATGCTTACTAGGAATGGTTGAGGAGGTGGTCCCCTCCAGAGCCCATAGAACGCTCCTTACCATCCTGTTGTTCTATGGCAAAAAAGCAATACTATTTCACTGGAAGAAACAAGAAGCCCCTAGCCTGGGTTATTGGAAAAAGCTAGTCAACATGATGCTACCCTTCTATAAAGCAACTTATAAAGCAAGGGGATGCACCAAAAAATTTGATAAGGTTTGGAGTGCGTGGTATGACAACAGATCCTCAGTCAATTAAATGATCTAGTTGAGGGTCTAGAGAAAATCCTAAGGGGGGAGGGAGTTGGATTTGCTCGGGGGTGACCCTCCGCATATTGTAAGATGTCTCTGGTGATAGCAAAGAGATGTAAAATGTCTATGGTTCCCTAAGAGTTGGTGCGCTGAGGAAGGAGGCAACAACCTGATATGAATGATCAAAGGCCTAGGGGGGGAGGGGTGCTGAGCAAGGGGGTCTGGGGGGAGGGGGGGAAATTGTTTGGGTTGTTGGTATGCTAGTTAGTGTGCCTATGTCTAGGTAGCTGATGAGATGTGGACCATGTGTGGTCCGTGGGGAGCCTGGTTGGACGGGCTCACCCGAATGATGTATATGTGTGTTCTCTATATTGTTACCAAAACTTTCAATAAAAATAATAAAAAAAAAAAAAACATGGAGTAACGCACTGAAATATACTTTGTTAAATGTGTACTAACGCACTGAAGTATACTGCGTTAACCAATTGCCGACTGCCCACCGTGGATTGACGGCGGCAACATGGCTCGATATCGCCATCACCTGACGGCGGCTGCGAGATCACAGATCATGCATTCGCACACTCACTGTGTAGAGGGGGAGCCAGGGAGAGGGGGTGCGCTCCCCCACAGTGACAGAATGGGATCCATGTATGTAAACACACGGATCTTCGTTCTGACATGGGAGAAGGGGTGTGATCACATGCTTCCTTTATATGGGAGCAGCGATCACTCTCCTCCCCCAGTCAGCCCAGCCCCCACACAGTTAGTAACACAAAGCAGGGAACACAGTTAACCCTTTGATCGCCCCCTAGTGTTAACCCCATCCCTGCCAGTGACATTTACACAGCATTTTCATAGCACTGATCGCTGTACAAATGCCAATGGTCCCAAAAAAGTGTCAAAAGTGTCCGACATGTCCGCTGCAATGTCGCAGTACCACTAAAAATTGCAGATCGCCACCATTACTAGTAAAAAATTTAACAAAACCCTATAAATGAATTCTCATTGTTCGTAAACACGGCAACTTTTGTGCAAACCAATCAATTTATGATTGCAAAAAATATGAGGAAGTATATATATTGGCTAAAACTGATGAATACATTTGTTTTTTTCTATTTTTTTGAATATGTATTTTGGCAAAAAGCAAGAAATACTGTGTTTTTTTTTTTTAAATTGTCACTCTTTTTTTGTTTATAACGGTGATTAGAAGTGACTTAGAGGTGATCAAATACCACCAAAAAAAATCTCTATTTGTGGGAAAAAAGGACGCCAATTTCATTGGGGAAAACATTGCATGACCACGCATTTGTCAGTTAAAGCAATGCAGTGCTGAATGCTGTCAGTTAAAGCAATGCAGTGCTGAATCGCAAAAGGTGCTCTGGTCATAAAGGGGGAAATCCTTCTGGGGCTGAACTGGTTAAACATGCAGTAACACACTGAAATATACAGTGGTAAATGTGCAGTAACGCACTAAAATATACTGCATTAAACGTGCAGTAAAGCACTGAAATGTACTGCGTTAAATGTGCAGCAACACACTGAAATATACTGCAATAAACATGCAGTAACATACTGAAATATACTGCAGGAAGCCTGCCCTGACAAAATAAACTGACACTAAAGTAAAAATAAATGGTCAAACTACACTTACACTACACTATCACTAGATAAGCACTAAAGTAAAAATGAATGGTCAAACTACACTCAGGCTGCATTCACACCATTTCGATGCAAATTCCAGCCTGTTTTCCTGTGAGAAGGACCGTAGCCGCCATTGGGCGGCTCCTGTCCATTCTCACAGTGCAGCAGCTGCCCAGGGTGGAAGGGAAAAGATCCCTGTTCAGTGCGGAACGCATGTCTGTGTTCCCATTGAACATAACGGCCTGGAAATTCGCACCGCGTTTTACAGAAAACACACATGTTTTCTGTACAATGCAGAGTGAAAATGCACCCACCGCACCTATGTGAACAGGACACATTGAAAACAATGTGTTTTCAAGTGTCCTGCGAAATGGATGCAGTTTAAGGCGCATCCAATTCGCATAGGTGTGAACCCAGCCTTATACTGCATTATCATTCATTTTACACTAATCTGACACTAAAGTGAAAATGAATAGTCAAACTACATTCACGCTTCACTTTCTAGATTCACACTAAACTGATATTCTACACTGACAATACAATCACTATAGTACACTATAGCACACTAACTCACTAGTTGCACTGAACAGGGTCCTGTTCTAATCCCTCTCCTTGTCAATATCACACTGCAAATGGCCCCTATAGGGAGAATATTTTTATAGTGTGGAGGGACTAAGAACAACGAGCCATGATTGGATAGAGTCATCATTACTTTCTCCAATTATGACTCTGACAGTGCTCTGTGCCCTGATTGGGCAAAGCTTTCATTGCTTCAGCCAATCTAGGCTTACAATGCGCAGTGCGGCAATGCAGTGCATTGTGTTTTTTTGGCGGGCCGCACAAATGATGAAACGCCCTGATAATTCGGGTGTTCTTTGAACGGCTGTACAATGTTCGGTCCCAACTCATGCTCGAGCTGAACCGTTCGCCCCAACTCGTTTTGGTTATCACTAGTTTTTGGTTATCACCCTTTAGCACATTTAATTATGTTAAAATAACACCAGTGACTGTTGATCCAGGGAATATCTGATTGCCTTTGGGGAATCAGGAATAAAAAAGGAATTTTGCCACCACTGGAGCAAATTGGACCATGATATATAGGATTTTTTTTCCTTTCTCTGGATCAACTGTGGGTATAAGCATTGCTTTTTATCTCACAAACTACAATAGTGTTTTGTTATCTGGATATAAATAACACTCAGTCAAAGTTTAACTGGTTCCTGACCGTGTGCCGCATATTTACTGCTTCAGTGTGGTGCTGCCCCGCGAATCGCCATACATAAGCGGTGATTTGCGCATGTGCAGTTAGCGGGCAGGAGCGCGCCACTCCAGGGCGCCCTCATGCCCGCTGCACTCTGCAGGAGTGTGCCCGCGACTCAGGCAGACCCAATGTCCGCCGCCGAGCCGCGGTGACCTGCCAGAGAGAAAGAACGGGGAACCGCCGATGTAAACACGGCGGTTCCCCGCTCTGTCAGTGGGCATGTAAGAGATGTACTGATCCCTGTCCCTGGGATCAGTTAGATCTCTTATGCCCATGGCAGCCCAGCCCCCTCACAGTTAGATCACGCCTAGGGAACACAGTTAACCCCAAGATCTCCCACTGCAGGTTAACCCCTTCCCTGTCAATGACATTTATACAGTAATCAGTGGATATTTACATTTCTGATCGCTGTATAAATGTCATTGGTCCCAAAAAAGTGTCAAAAATGTCTGTCATGTCCGCCCCAATATAAAAGTCCCGATAAAAATTGCAGATCGCCGTCATTACCAGTAATGTAGTAGTTTTTTTGCAAAATTGACGCTCTTTTTTGTTTATAGCGATGATCAGAAATGACGCAGAGGTGATCAAATACCACCAAAAGAAAGCTCTATTTGTGGAAAAAAAAAGGATGTAAATTTCAATACAACGCCACACAACCGCGCAACTGTCAGTTAAAGCGATGCAGTACCGAATTGCAAAAAGTGCTCTGGTCCTACAGTGGGAAATCCTTCCGGGGGTGAAGTTGTTAAATTAACTACATCTAACTTTGAACTGTGCTCAGACCAGTAAATTTGTCAAATATTTCAGAAAGTTAAAAAAGTAATAATTTTAAATGGCTAGCAATCAAACTTTTGGCTTGTTTCATTACAATAATAATACAGATGGAATATTATCAAACATCATTTTTCTGTGTTACCACCATATGCTGGAGATCATAGGGCAATTAGACTGCATGGATAGTAAATATGAATATTACATTTTTTCACTTCACTGACCTTGAGTCTTAAAAGCCATGAATTTTAGCAGTGATATAAAACCATGTATATAAAATGAAGAAACTCAACTGCTTTATAGATTTATGTCAGTGACGTTCAGTACTTGATGATATCAGCTGCAAAAGAAGAAAAAAGGCACTGACCACTTTTTAAATGTAAAAATAAAATATAGTGTATTTCTAGTGAGCACATTTTAAAGTTATATTTGTAGCATTTTCCTTTAAATTTGACCGGGTTTGCACTAGAATGAACAGTGTATTTAACTCAGCCTCACTAAACTCACTAAAACTATCCACTTACAGTGCATCTAACTCCCCAAAATATATAATACTGTATATTGCAGCTTTCCAGTTCCTGGATGTGGTGGATACACTAGTTTAATGCTAGTAGCACATTTGGGGGTCTATTTAACAATGATTTAATGGGCAAATCACCCAGCATTCACCATTTATTCATGAAACATTTCATTTTGCACATTCACTCTATTTATCACAGTAGTGTTTATCTATTTTTAAAGGAGATTGTTTCAGAATTTGCTAGGTGAAAATAAAATCAATATCTGCCCAAATCTGTTCTTCAACTGGAAACGTGTTTTTCTTTTGGACACAAGAATGTTATACATACAAACTCAATTTGCGTACAGTTACATTCCAGCTAGGAAAAGCGGGTAACATTGTACACATATTGAACTCAGATATACCTGTACTATTGCAATAGAAATGTAGTAACGTATCGATATAAGTAGCCTCGGTAAGAAATAGGCCATCGGGTGCTACCCGTGAGGGCGCACCTATAGTAAGTAGTCCGGCAGTGAATCTGAGCAGCGTGAGCTTACAGAGGGCCACAAATGGCAAAAGGTAATTGGGGTGGATGCCCCTATATAATAGAAACAGATAAACCAAGTCAGAAAAAGAACAGTAATATAGGGGGGGGGGGGGATGTAAGGATTCGAGTGCGACGAGTCTAAGTGACGGCCTGATGAATGATATCCACGCGGGAGTGCCCATCGTGGGCTACCGGATAAAGAATGGCTCCGATGAATATAGCTATGCAATGATGTAAAGATAACGTTATCATGTCCATATAGACTCAAGTTATACACATGTTACAATGGGCGAAAAGGATCGACCTTACATTGACATGCGTTTAACTCAAACATACATATTGTAAGAACACAGGTTTTCTTTTTGTGCAAAGGTCAACTTCTTGTCTAAACCCGTCTATAACTAAAATAAAAGTGGATCGTTTAAGACTTTGTTAGAGGAAATTTTTATCTATTTGTGATGACACTATTTATCTCACTTACACGTTTTACTTTACAAAGTACTTATTTACCACTTACGACCCACTAAACGGGTAATT
>BLSH010318598.1:61786-73236 GCA_018402905.1 Glandirana rugosa | reverse complement strand
CAAAAAAGAAGCTTGGCTATCTAAGGGTTTTCATCCTTGGAATGAGGCTTGGTAGAACGGCGACCATATTGATAACACAATTTGTTTGATGGAGACAGCTGCACTCTCCCTGCCTCGGACACTATATAAGGGCATGTAGGTGAACATACACCATGTACCCAATGATGTAACACATGACGAAACATTTAGGATGTCGTCTGTCTGATCTAACCACGCCTATTGAGTTTGTATACAAGTCGTTTTTATCTTGGGAACTACCATTTTAACCGCTGACTATTCACTGGATTGCTGTAAATGTTTAGTAACTTTTTTTCAAAATAAACATGTTTTACACTATGTGGACCCCCTTATTCTACCTTATTGGTCACGTCTGAGGAACACCAAGGGTTTTGTTTTGCCAGCCATGTTACCTTCTTTCCAGTCTAACCACTGAGGGAATCACTTTGTGTGCTGGATCATTATTTAGGCGCCTGTCTAGACTCCTATAACATGGAGTCTAGAGATCTGGTAAGCTCACATCCTGTTTATTATCACGGTGGAGGTGCACCAGTTGGATATTCACCTAAATAATCACATTTTTTGGACATTATTTTAATGATTTATTTTGAACTTCATTCATTTAGTGCTGCAATTTTTATTATGTATGTTTTTGCACAATTGGTATTGTTGTGATATTGCAAGCAGTGTTATTTCACTTAGGTTATGATCACCTGTGCAGTAATATTTTTTACTTTTTGTGGAGATTTGGATATACCTGAATACACAAATTAGAGTATAAACAAAGTTTACCGAATGCTCCAAATAACAAAACTAAATTCGTCTGAATTTCCAAAACATATTTCTGAAATCACAGACTGTGTGTGTTATTAGTACCATTTCAAAATAATGCTGTTTTTGTTAAAGTGATTGTAAAATCTCATTTTTTTTTTAAATAATTAACATATTATACTTACCTGCTCTGGCAGTTGGTTTTTCAAAGAGTGGCCCAGATCCTCCTCTTCTCGGGTCCATTTTCTGTGCCCCTGGCCCCTTCCTCCTGTTGAGTGGCCTTACTATGAGGGCACCTGAGCCGAGTCACAGCCCCCTGTGTCCATTCAGACATGGAGCTGCGACCCGGCGCTGCCCCCTCTCTCTCTGTTTGGCTGACTGACATTGATTGACAGCAGCGGGAGCCAATTGCGCCGCCCTATTGTCTCAGCCAATGAGGGAAGTCCCAGGCAGCTGAAACACTCCTGCAACATCGCTGGATAAAAATAGGCTCAGGTAAGTATTAGGGGGGCAGAATGCATTAAGATAAAAAACCTTCTGGCTTTACAATCCCTTTAAGCCAAAGCCAAATCGTCATTGTAATAATGTGATGAAGAATGTTCTTTTGTATGTTCACTTTGCTGCATTCGAATCGAAAAAAAATATAACAATTTCAATTTGATTGATTCGAACATTTCAAATCGAAAAAAAATTGAAAATTCTTAGAAATTTCACAAGAGGACATACAGCGCATTCCGAATATGGATTGAATGAATCAACCGAATTTAACTAAACTAAATTACTAGATTAACAAATCTAAACGAAACACATTTTTTCGTCATGCACATGTCTAATGGAAGGCTCCCAACCCTGAGTAACAACAAAAAGACACAAAGAGCACAAGCGCCTAGTGCATTCCATCAAGAACTTTAAGAAACAAATTATACCCACAAAGCAAACGAGAATAATTATGTTGTATAAAACCAGAAGCAAGCCCATCATGGAACTTCTTAGGTTCAAGTGAATGTCAATACCAGCTGATGCGTTTCGGGGGACATGCCCCTTTCTTCAAAGCAGAAAGGGGCATGTGCCTGGACACGTCAGCTGGTATTAACATTAATTTGAACCTAATGAGTTCCATGATGGGCTTCTTTCTGGTTCCTGAGTTGTATACATTGCCAAGGTAGTTGTAAAGGCAGAAGGTTTATTTTTTATCTTAATGCATTCTATGCATTAAGATAAAAAAACCTTCTGTGTGCAGCAGGCCCCCACAGCCCCCCTAATACCTGAGTCTGATCTCGATCCAGCGATGTTGCGCCAGAGACTTGGCTGTCCGGACTCTCCCTCCGCATTGGCTGAGACAGCAGCAAAGCGCCATTGGCTCCTGGTACTGTTAAAGTCACAACTAATAATTTTGATACCAGTATTTTATTGCTTTGTGACTTTATTAATGAGCACTAAAAGAAAGGCTATAGCTTGATATACACTTTAAATATAGTTTAAATTGGCAGGCTACATAGAAAAAACATTTAATGCTACTACAATTACATAGCAGCAACAAAGAATAGTTAAACATTGTTTCCAGGGGTGAGTTCCAGAGGCTCTGCATAACCGTAGTTGCTCTACAATGGCTGCATATGCATTGGCTGTAGCTCACACCATATTGTTGCTGTATGGGCATATTTGCTAATATGGACAGCAAAGCACAAAATACAACCAATATTTGTCCAGTACAGTAAAATTGAATGAGGTTTTATATTTCGCATTACAGTTGTGCTCTACACAATTATTATTCAACATCATACTGGCTTATTTAAAACAGAACAATTAGCATACAGTTTTTCATGCAATTTTACTATTAAAGCCATTACCTGTTATAGTATCACCAGGCATAAATGTGGTATTAGATACTGTGATGACATAAGGGGCTGATGATGACTGGGGACCAGCATTCCCATGTGTTGGAAGCATGGTGTCACATGAAGCACTGATTTGTCCATTTGGATACCCAAATACAGCAACCAGACACCCAACAACATAAAAGAGCAGCAGCAATGTGTGTCCCATGTCTTCCTGGAAATACATAGAGTTCAAAAAGCTATTAATATCTATTAATAGATCACAACCCTCAGATTCTTGTTAGAAACCAAATAGTTACAACATACTGTAATAAAGTAATCTGTAAAGTAAAAGTGGCTAAACACCAGAACTCTAAGTTGGCTTGTCAACTGATCCAACCTTAACAGATCTGGCAATTGATCTGGCAGATTGACAGGAATTATAACAGGTATTGTTTTCTCATTTATTTAAATGTGTATGAGGTACCATGGTTTAAAGAATTCAGGGGTGTATTTATAAAAAATGAAAATACAGAGCTAGTCATGCCAAGAAACTGCATGTAAATTTGATCTGTGCGAATTGGGGCAAAATTGAATGTTATTAGATTATTTTCTCTCTCTAGGTCAAAAATGAATCAATTATACAGAGAATGAATCAGAAAAATACTGCTTTCTGACCACTAGATGGAGCTGATGTTCATAGTAAACAAATACATATTTACTATGGTTGTTGGCTGCATCTGCTGGCCATAATGCAGTTTTTTTCTAACACATTCTACTAGAGAAAAAATACCAGAGAACTGGAGAAAATCTATCCTAACAATAGTCAATGTTCCCTACATTAGAAAAAAATGTATGTACATTCAGTTTGACAGGATGAATATGTCTGCATATTTTTTCTTTTTTAAATATACTCAAAGACTTCCTAATACACACAGCAAAAACTTTTTTTTGTTAAGTTTTAAACAATGTAATTGATTTCTATTTCAGTTAAGGATGCTATGTAGTTAAATGAATTGGCATCAACATAGCATCACAGTGAAATATAAAATGGAATATTCTGACTCCTTATTTGATTGCAATATTAACATAAAAAAGGTCAACTTATTAATTACAGGTACTTACAGTATCTCACAAAAGTGAGTACACCCCTCACATTTTCAGAAATATTGTATTATATCTTTTCATGTGACAACACTGAAGAAATTACACTTTGCTACAATGTAAAGTACTGAGTGTACAGCTTGTATAACAGTGTAAATTTGCTGTCCCCTCAAAATAACTCAACACACAGCCATTAATGTCTAAACCTCTGGCAACAAAAGTGAGTACACCCCTAATTGAAAATGTCCAAATTGAGCCCAACATGTCAATATTTTGTGTGGCCACCATTTTTTTCCAGCACTGCCTTAAACCTCTTGGGCATGGAGTTCACCAGAGCTTCACAGTTTGCCACTGAAGTTCTCTTCCACTCCTTCATGATGACATCATGGAGCTGGTGGATGTTAGAGACCTTGTGCTCCTCCACCTTCTGTTTGAGGATGCCCCACAGATACTCAATAGGTTTTAGGTCTGGAGACATGCTTGGCCAGTCCATCACCTTTACCCTCAGCTTCTTTAGTAAGGCAGTGGTCACCTTGGTGGTGTGTTTAGGGTCGTTATGTTGGAATACTGTCCTGTGGCCCAGTGTCTGAAGGAAGGGAATCATGCTCTGCTTCAGTATGTCACAGTACATGCTGGCATTCATGGTTCCCTCGAAGAACTGTAGCTCCCAAGTGCAGCCCCAGACCATGACACTCCCACCGCCATGCTTGACTTTAGGCAAGACGCATTTGTCTTTGTACTCCTCACCTGGTTGCCGCCACACACGCTTGACACCATCTGAACCAATTATGTTTATCTTGGTCTCATCAGACCACAGGACATGGTTTCAGTAATCCATGTCCTTAGTCTGCTTGTCTTCAGCAAACTGTTTGCTGGATTTCTTGTGCATCATCTTAAGAAGAGGCTTCCTTCCGGTGACGACAGCCATGCAGACCAATTTGATGCAGTGTGGGTGTATGGTCTGAGCACTGACAGGCTGACCCCCCCCCCCCCCCTTCAACCTTTGCAGAAATGCTGGCAGCACTCATACATCTATTTTCCAAAGACAACCTCTGGATATGACGCTGAGCATGTGCACTCAACTATCTTGGTCGACCGTGGCGAGGTCTGTTCTGAGTGGAACTTGTTTAACTGTTGTATGGTCTTGAGCAGCATGCTGCACTTCAGTTTCAGGGTCTTGGCACTCTTCTTATAGCCTAGGCCATCTTTATTGTTAAGCAACAATTCTTTTTTTCAGATCCTCAGAGAGTTCTTTGCCATGAGGTGCCATGTTGAACTTCCAGTGACCAGTATGAGAAAGTGAGAGTGGTAACACCAAATTTAACACACCTGCTCCCGATTCACACCTGAGACCTTGTAACACTATCGAGTCACATGACACCGGGGAGGGAAAATGTTTAATTAAGCCCAATTTGGACATTTTCAGTTAGGGGTGTACTCACTTTTGTTATCAGTTGTTTAAACATTAATGGCTGTGTGTTGAGTTATTTTGAGGGGACAGTGCATTTACACTGTTATACAAGCTGTACACTCACTACTTTACATCGTGGCAAAGTGTCATTTCTTCAGTGTTGTCACATGAAAAGATAGAATAAAATATTTACAAAAATGTGAGGGGTGTACTCACTTTTGTGAGATGCTGTATATAGCACTGTAAATTTACACAGTGATTTACATACTGTATATTTTGTACAGGTACATCAGTCAATGCCATCAAGGAGCTTACAATCTAAAGTCCTGAACTCACATTTATATATACAAACATACTGGGGCCAATAAACTTAGAAGAATGTCTTTTGAATATGGGAGGAAATCCACTCAGCAATTTTGGCAAGATTGTGGTAATAAAAACAAAAAAAAAAAAAAAAAACAAAAAAAAAAAAGAACTTTTGTAGGAGAAAAAATAGCAAATTATAAAAAAAATATAGCATATACAATTGAGACACAAGTCATATTGTAACTGAAGGTTTTTAAAAATGACCTTTCCTTTTCAATCTTCAGTACTGTACTTTTCTGTAAAATGCAATACAATATGGCAACCTGGAGGCTTTCTGTAGACAGGTGGTGTACAGAACACCCCCAGAAATGTAATTTCCTGCTTGTGTGGTTGGCTTACTGATTTTCCCAGAAGTCTGCACTAAGATACAAATCAGATTTTGAGCATCTACTGCAACACAAATTTCATTTTTGGTGAGATTTGCCCAAAGGAAATTCACAGCTAAAGGGATGCAGACTGCAATTTTCCTCATTATAGCACTGCTGGTGCAGCAGATGATTGATTATAAAATCATTCTCATGAGCACTAATTTTCCCCAAGGACACAGACAAACAAACAGCTATTTCTTAATAATAACAAAAAGTAGGACTCTGCAACAAAGTTTGCAATGTACATTGATCACCCAGAAGGGGATGTTTTTATCTCTCAACAAAAGTGGAGTCACTCTTTAAATGCAATCAGTGGAACAAGAATTGGTGTTGTCGGTCACAGCTATCAAAAGCCCTTTGCTGTAGGAAAGTGTGTGGGCCCCCCCCCCCAACACTTTCCTACAGCAAAGGGCTTTGGGTAGGGGGGAGGGGGGGAGTTATGCTACAGTAATTGTACAGGTTTACCAAATTTCCTTGGCATCCACCCATCTCCTTAATTTCTGACCTTTATAACCCACGGCATGAGAGACTTTAAAATATCAGAGAAAACACGTCTAGGGTGCTTATGGACCACTGCACAAATCTTGGGTAGTGACTGCTTCAAGACTTTGGGGTACAACAATTAATAGGACTATATGCTGAGAATGTACAGTGCCCGACTATCCTGGGTACTTTGACTCGCAGAGCTTTGTACTGCAGCGCATGTTCAGGACCAGCATAATAAAAGGTCTGTGATCTGCTTTGAGCTGTCACTGATTTCATGCCAGTTAAGGTGAAATCCCTTTCATCGTGAGAGCCATTACCAAACACAACCTAGGGCACACATACCTGGAGAACTCTAGGTGACATCTTCACCCTTTTAGTCCAGAAATGTGCAGCCCCATTTACCTATGGTTGATCATAGGTGTTCCTGTATCATAGATGCCCCCTCCAGCCTCTCTGCTTGGCATACTTTGATTTAATATGTGTTCACGGGGTGTATCAGAAGTCCAGCAAAGAAGGGTGGACACCTACACCTATGAACACATTAGGGTTGATCTACTAAAGGAGCAGAGGTGGTTCATTTAGCACATTTAATGTTTCCTTCAAAGTGAATGTCAACAAAAACCTATATACAGTACTCATTTTAAATGCCCAAATTACCTGAAGACAATTTTAAAAAATGAACTACCAAAAACCACTAATGTGGTGTTCAGGGCCTACCTAAATAGGTATAGATTGGATAGTTTAGATGGCTTTAAATTACATCCTTTTGATAAATCTAAAGTTGATTGTACAAAATTGTGAAGTGTATGATGACCTCAAGGCAAATGTGAACTGGAAAATGCCTCTCTGACATCAGTATAATATACACTCTTACCAACAGTATTGGGACACCTGCCTTTACTGCTGGCATCCCACCCAGACTTAGTCCGTAGGGTTCAATATTGAGTTGGCCCACCCTTTGCAGCTATAACAGATTCACCTCTTCTGGGGAGGCTGGCCACAAGGTTTAGGAGTGTGTCTATGGCAATGTTTGGCCATTCTTCCAGAAGGGCATTTGTGAGGTCAGGCACTGATGTAGACGAGAACGCCTGGTTTGCAGTCTCCACTCAAATTCATCCCAAAGGTGTTGTATCTGGTTGAGGTCAGGACTCTGTGCAGGCCAGTCAAGTTTCTTCATCCCAAACCTGCTCATCCATGTCTTGCCACACCATGTCACCCCATCATTGGTATCAGTGGGAGGAATAGTGCCCCACTACTGGTGTCGGTATGAGTAATAGTGCCCCATCATTAGTGTCAGTTGTGGATGGAATAGTGCCCCAAGGGCCGGATAGAGGCAAGCAAAGAGCCACATCTGGCCCCAGGACCGCAGTATGGAGAGCACTGCTCTAAAAGGTACAGCAACACACCAGAAGATCAGCAATCATCCTTGCAAGGTAGTATTGGGTAATTTATGTAGGATATTTTATATACATATACACAGTTTTTTTTAATATGTACATCGGTGTGTACTGTAGGCTATGTTTTTTATTTGCTATTTTTATATAAAATATCCTACACAAATTATCCAACAGGTAGGTGAAGACTTCTAGTGGGAGTCTGAACTAAAATCAAACAAGCAACAATGACAGCCCCTCGAATCTGTTTAAAACTAGAAAAAAGGGAACAGTGCATAAAGGTTTTTATTGCACACATTTGCAAATGTATGCGTCAAAAATCTTTGTTTTTAACCTGAGTATTTAAAACCGGTTAGGTTTTTCTTTTGTGTTTTTTGTTTTTGTCGCACTTAAGAGTGTGCTAGGAGTCTTTATTTATTTCAGGTACTTATATAGCACCGTCAATTTACACAGCGCTTTACATATACATTGTACATTCACATCAGTACCCACCCTCAAGGAGCTTACAATCTAAGGTCCCTAACTCACATTCATATATACACATACTAGGGACAATTTAGACAGGATCCAATTAACCTTCCAGCATGTCTTTGGAGTGTGGGAGGAAACCGGAGTACCCAGAGAAAACCCACTCAGGCACAGGGAGAGCATGCAAACTCCAGGCAGGTAGTGTCGTAGTCGGGATTGAAACCAGCGGCCCTTTTGCTACTAGGCAAAAGTGCTATCCTATACACTACTGTACCGCCTGTATTTTAAAGTGGTCACTTACCTCATTACATTTACGCTCCTTTCACACGGGCAGTCAGGGGGTGATAAAAACAGATGTTTGATCTGGACTTTTACATCCCCCCCACCACAGACCACCCACCTACAAGCAAACATGGTGCCCCATTGCACTGTGGTGGGGCAATTTTAACACTACAAAGTTTCACAGGTGGCACTCCCCCATGTAAGTGAATGGGGGCACACCGTAATCAGGAGCCAAATATTTGTCCCGCAATGAAAATCGCCATTTGGCAATTTAAAAAAAAGTTTAAAAAAGAAGACATCAGAAGTTGGCAATATCGCCTCCAGAACATCTGCAAACCTCCCTTCCCTGTCCTCTATAAAGAGATCCACAGCAATAAACACTACAACTAGTGTGAAAGGAGTCGTACAGGTTGCATACAATTTGAGATCTGTTACATCTCTACTTCTGAATATTTTTAAATGCTACCAATTAACACAAAGCACAGATAAAGGCTTACCTGGGATACTGTGTCACTGATCTTTAATTCTGTAGACTGTTATTCATACAGAGCGACGCTGGACACTGAAAAAAGAGACAGCTATATTTGAGCTGTACGGCAGCAGTATTGTCTCAGTCATAGGCACTTTTAAATAAAGACGTGCAGGTTGTGCTAGTTATCCTTCACATGACAGGGAGTGGTGTATGTAAATGACGCTGTGATGTATGTGCTGCCTGTAATAATAGAGTGCTTGCCTCCATTCTTTCACAACTTGTCGCCTCATTGACAGGAAGCAACTGGCTAGACCTCCACGGTGCCTGATAACAGGAGCATACATAACAATAAAGTAAATTACTTAAAGGAGTTGTAAAGGCAGAAAGTTTTTTTTTTTTTTTTTATCTTAAAGTGGAACTGCAGTCATTTTTTTCATCTTTCCATCTATTAAATCTTCTGCCCTTGTTGTTTTACCATTGGATAGTAAAACATTTTTTTTCTGCCAGTAAATACTTTATACAGCCCACTTCCTGTTTCTTGGTTGGAAAAATGCCTCAGCGTTTTACATCATGACCAGCTCTCTCTCTTTCACTCTTTTGCCAGGAAGGGAGGAGGGATGAATCATAAGAGGGCCAATGAGAGCTGCAGAGCTGGAGGCGTGACTGTGTAAGTCCAGGAAGTGAACAGGCAGCAGCTGCAGTTGCCCACAGTTAAAATGATTGCAGCCAGACTCCGTGGGAGGGAGATTTATGCAGCATATTTGACAAGTACAGAATCACAGTATATGTAAAATATGCAAAGTGGTTAGAGGGAAGCTTCAAAATGGCAAAGATGTTTTTATTACACATTATGTGAGCAGACTGCAGTTCCTCTTTAATGCATTCTATGCATTAAGATAAAAAAAAAAAAACTTCTGTGTGTGACAGCCTCCCCAGCACCCCCCTAATTACTTACCTGAGCCCCAGCTCTCTCCAGCGATGTCCACGAGCATCTTAGCGGTCTCAGACATTCCTCCTGAGACACAGCAGCGGTGCCATTGGCTCCCGCAGCTGTCAATCAAAATCAGTCAGCTAATCGGGGGAGAGGGGGCGGGGCTGGGGCTCCATGTCTGAATGGATACACGGAGCTCTGACTCGGCTCGGGTGCCCCTTGTAGCAAGCTGCTGGCTGAGGGGGGCACTCACCAGAGGGAGGGGCCAGGAGAGCAGAAGAGGGACCCGAGAAGAGGATCCGGGCTGCTCTGTGCAAATCAACTGCACAGAGGAGGTAAGTATAACATGTTTGTTATTTAAAAAAAAAAAAAAAAAACACACACACGAGCCTTTACAATCACTTAAAAGAACCGAACAAAAGCTCAACAGTTCCAGTCAGAATATAAAATTATAAATCCAAAGTGCACTACTGTGTAGAAAAGTGATGGCAGGAAAAAAAAAAAGACCAAGTGGTCCCTCAAGTTTTGATCTTACAGCAATAACATTGAGTCACTTGTCTCGCTTTTCAATATTGCCCAAAACAATTGTGCACATGTATGCAGAACAATTGCACAGCACAAACTGGATACTGCCCCATGCATACTGGAGAAAGAAACAATCCTAGGTTTCTTGATTCAGTCATCGTGCACAGGGGAGGTCTGTAAAAGTGCCTCTGAATGCCAGAACTCCTGGCAGGAAAAATGCTGCTTTAAAAATGCGCTAAAGCTATGTATTGCATGTGTTTAGGTACATTTTAGGTGTAGTGCATTTAGGCACGTTTAAGCATTAATGCATTTTACTAGCCAGAATATTGCATGTACTATCATTTATTTTAGTGTATTTTCCCTGACAATGTAGATTTCATTAAAATTTGCGCAAATATCGTGTGCCTTAAAATCCTGCAACTACTATTTTTTTTTTCTACAAAGCCTCTACTTTCAGACTAGCAATAGGGGATTCAAGTAATTTTCTAGTCAAAATTTCAGATTTGATGTGTGCAAAAATATAAAATAAATTACTCCAGAGGCAAACTGGTTAATGTATTGAAGATATTGGATCAGCACAACAGCCATGCAACAAGCAATTTCAGATCACCTCCAGCAATGGCAGCCTCATGTCCTTTGACCTCTTCCCAAAGACAGCTATAGCGCAGTGGTCCAGTTCTGGGAGGGCATCCATGGGTGTCCTCCCAGAACACCGCACCCTGCCTGCCTCCTATGCTTTGGACACAGCTGATCACATGATAAAGGGCCGCTGTGATTGGACCTTTACCACGATCTATGATCAGCTGTGTCCGAAGGCACGCAGTAGGCGGGGTTCTGGAAGGACAAAAAATGCAATATAGGTACAGTGTTGCATGACCACACAGTTGTCAAAGTGAGACAGCGCTGAAAGTTGAAACTTGGCCTGGGCAGGAAGGGGGTGAATGTGCCCAGTACTGAAGTGGTGAAGGCTGGTTTCTACATACAGTAAAGCCCGCAGCAAAAAAAAAAAAATATATAGGTGCAGGGCTGCATGCTGGGGGGGGGGGGGGGGGGGGGGC
>BLSH010318598.1:31940-42368 GCA_018402905.1 Glandirana rugosa | reverse complement strand
TATAAGAGACAGGTGTATGGTTTCTCCCCGGTTTTAGGTAAAGTGTTCTATTCTATTTCCAGATGTATGAAGAAAAGATTTAATGTGTGAAGAACATCTGTTCTGGTGTAGAACACATGTGTGTGAATAGCAGATGTGCAATGATTGACGTTTTCATTTAAAGTGATACACACATTTTAAAAAGAAGTGTGAATAAAAGATGTGCAATGATTGACGGTTTGATTTAAAGTGACACACAGACTTGAAATACTTGTGCAGAAGAGATGTGCACTGATTCCCGGTTTCATTTAAAGTGATACACACATTTTGCAGAACAGTGATATGGGTACTCCCGGCTTATTTATACTTTTTTGACACAGTTTGAAGATGATTTTAGAACAGTTCTATGACCTCTAATGTTAATTAATACTTTTCAGACCCATTTTGAAGATGATCTCCATTTTTGCATTTTTTATGTTTTTATTTTTTTTTTAATATTTTAAGTTATTTCCCTGTCCCCATTTCTTTGAAGGTCACTTGTCCCACCCTTACCCACATTTCTTTCCTTTTGCAGACCTCTAGGATGTTCCAGGACTATTTTACAACACATTTTTTGTACCTAAAAGTCCGGGTCTCCATTGATTTCAATGGGGTTCGGGGTCCGGGACAAAGTTCGGGTTCTGTCCGGACCCGAACCCGGACTTTGTCCCGAAGTTCGGCCGAACCAGCAGAACCCGGACTTCTAGAAGTTCGCTCAACTCTATATATAAGGATTGTATTAATACAGCATACAAATCAAAGTGACTGTTTGACAGATTACATACTAAGAGGATCCCATTGATCCCATTTACTATTAAAGATGTGTATAGAGTCTTTCAGGGTGTGATGAATATTTTCTGTAGATTTAATGATGGACATTCTATGTATGATTTGTTGCCAAATGAGTGTGGATGATTTCCAATTGTATGCGATCATCCAATGTGTGGCGCTACATAGAGTATGCGCTAGATTGTTCTGAATTTTGTCAAGATCAGAAAATCTACTGAATAAAAGGCAACATTGTGGCGTCAAAATAATATGTTTACCAGCCAGTTTATCTATGATACTGTTGACTGAGGCCCATATTGGTTTTAATAATTTACATTCCCAGAATGTGTGTAGGATTGTACCGTGGTCTGAACAACCTCTAAAGCAACAAGGGGAGATGCTTGGGTAGTATGAGTGGATTTTGGACGGTGTCATGTACCATCTATTAAACACTTTCAATGGTGTTTCTTTGAAAGACGTTGAACATGAACATTTATTTAGATTAAAGATCATGATTGACCACTCTTTAAGTGAGAATGAGCAATCTAGGTTTGTCTCCCACTGGGTCATGTATTTGGCTTTAGAAGATGTGACCTGTTCTCTAAAATGATTATATATAATAGATATTTGGCCTTTTTGTCTCGGGGATGTTATGCATAGTTTCTCCACAATGTTCCCAATGGGAGGAGTTGTGAGGGCATAATATTTGGAATAGAAGTTTTTAATGGTGAAATAATTGTGTTGTTCAGATATAGGGATTTTAAATTTATTTTGTATGGAATCAAATGTGCTAAAAATGGAATGTGTGGAGAGAGCTTGTAAGTTTGTAAGTTTCAAATCAATCCAATTGTGGAAGGCTATGGGATTCTCAAATGCCTGTGGTAAGCGAGGGTCGCCCAAGAATGAGGCCAGTAAATGAGGGGTAGATGAGGGGCAGAGGTTATGACCATATTTTGACCATAATTGTAGTGATTGGGTGACTATTTTGTTATGTTTCGAAAGCGTGTTGTGTCGAACTAAGTTAGACCACATCAGTCCCTCTAGAAAGTAAGGTTGAACTGTTAATTGTTCAAATTTTATCCAGGGAATCTGTTTAGCCTCAGCATACCATTGGATTAATTGTGAAAATCTGGCTGACAAATAGTACTGTCATAAATTGGGGAGACCATAACCGCCTTGAATTTGAGGTCTATATAAAACTTCATTACTACATCTTGGTTTTTTATTAAACTAGATGAAGCTATTGATGAGTCGTTGTATATATTCTATTTTACCTTTGGGTATTACGGCAGGGAGAGCGCGAAATATAAATAACTTGGGAAGGATGATCATCTTTATAGCACACAACCTCCCCAAGAAGGTTATATGGAAAGATGTCCATGATTTGATTATATTCGAAACTTTGTTAAAGAGGGGATTGTAATTATTAAAGGCTAGAGTGTTGTAAGAGGGAGTTATATTAATACCCAAGTATTTAAACCCATCTGGGCACCATTTCAGATTAAGATTTTTGATTTGGGATATTAAGTTTGAATCAGTATTTATGCCCATAATTGAGCATTTGCTGAAGTTAACTCCCAGGCCTGAGAGTTCTTGAAAAATTTTTAGTTCTGTTTCAAGTGCAGAAATAGATTTTATGGGGTTTGTTAAAAAAAGAAGAACATCATCTGCATACATAGATAATTTGAATTCTGTTGAGCCCACTTTATAGCCTTGGATATTATTATTATTTCTTATAGCTATGGCTAATGGTTCTAGAGCAAGGGCAAATAATAGAGGAGAGAGGGGGCAGCCCTGTCTTGTTCCTCGTCCCACAGGGAAGAACTTGGAATTGCAACCTGGTAATTTGATTCTTGTTTGTGGATGATGATATAGGGCGGCAAAACCATGGATACATTTATCTGGGATACCAAATTTGGGGAGTAGTTTTAGTAAGTATGGCCAGTTAACACTATCAAAGGCCTTGTGTATGTCAAGACTAAGGAGATAAGTAGATTTTTGTTTTAGGTTAGCATCTTGGAGAATATTGGAAACTAATCTAATGTTATCTGTTATCTGTCTGCTTGGAATAAAGCCGGTTTGGTCTGGATTTACTAAAGAGGTGATGACTGTTGCTAATCTGTTGGCTAGAAGTTTACCAAATATCTTAATGTCATTATTTAGTACTGAAATTGGCCGATAATTTTGGGGTTGGGTGTGGTCTTTATCAGGTTTTGGGAGTAGAGACATGTTTGCCAATAACATTTCTTTTGGGAATTGACCGCCTTGTATAATATGATTGAAGAGTTTAGTGAGCCAGGGGGAAAGTATATGAGAAATATTTTATAATAGGTTGAAGAGTATCCATCTGGGCCAGGTGCTGTGGAAGTTTTTAAGCTTTTGATGATATTGCTAATTTCCTCTTCTGTACAAGGGTTACTGAGGGAATCTGTTTGCGTTGTTGAAAGAGTAGGGATAGGAATTTTATCTAGCCATAATAAAACCTCTGGACATGGTTGGGTAGAGGGGGATGAGAGGAGATCTGTGTAGAATTTTGTAAAGATCTCCAAAATTTCTTGTGGGTGAGAGGTTAAAGTATTATTCTTATCTTTTAATTTATATAGATGAGAGGGTTTGCTATGTTGGTTGAGTTTTCTGGCATACATTGTAGACATAGAGTTACAATGGAGCAAGAATTTGGATTTAGAAAATCTAAGAGCTTTCTCCGTGTCCGAGGACAATAGGGAATCAAGCTCTTCTCTTTTTTTCTGAATTTGTGAGGTTATATTGGGGTCTGTGGAGTGGCCGAGTTTATTGTATAATACATGGAGGTCTGTTGTGAGTTCCTTAATATTCCTAGATTTTGCCTTTTTAATGTTTGATGCTATTTTTATACAATGGCCTCTGATTACTGCCTTATGAGCAACCCAGATCGATTGTGGGGATATATCTTCTGTATTGTTTGTAATAAAATAATCTTTAATATGGGTATCAATTTGTTCTTTAATGGTGGAATTAGATAATAAAGAATCATTAAGGCGCCAATTGTATATTGTATGTTCTAGGCCTATATTGGATGTGTCAAATGATACAATAAGATGGTCTGATCATGAGCAAGGGTGGATCTCAGCTTTAGGGGAGTTTGCCATTATAATAGGGGTAGTATAAATATAATCAAGTCTTGCATAACGGTCATGTGGGTATGAATAAAATGTGAAAGCCTTACTGCCAATATTATGAGCTCTCCATGTATCTATTAATTGAAAATCATTCAGTGATTTTGATAAGGATTTAGGGAAGGCTTTAGATGAAAGTGTATGGGAGCTTCTGTCTAAGGTAGGATTAGAGGTAAGGTTAAAGTCTCCTCCTATTATAAGATGAGGGGAGGAAAATTTACTCAAAGTATTAAAGAAGTCTTTGAAAAAGGTTGCTTGTGTTTCATTGGGGGCATAAATAGATGCTATAGTGATTGCTTTTTTGTTTATACTTCCTTTTAAAATAATATAACGACTGTTGGGATCTCTATATATGTTTTGGATATCGAATATCAGAGTGCAGGAGAAATCATTCCAAGCACTACTTGAGGGTAGGGACAAACAGAAATGGTCTCAACCCCAAAGTTGTGGCAGTGATGAACAGGGGGACACGGAGCAATTGTCAGGGCCTGGGCCTAATGCAGGTGCCCAGTCCATATCAGTAAAGTGCTCAGGTGCTGATATGAACTGTCACCTTTCAGTGGCTGACAAGAAGGGAAAGCCTCAAAGTAACAAGTTTGATACCCCAGTAAAATGTGAATTACAGGGGGAGGGTGTGGCACTGGAACAGGAAGAAGGTCAAGCAGCCAGCCAAGGGAAGGAAGGGAGAAAAGTCTCCAGGCAGAAGGGATACTTTCTGTCCCTCTGATGGAAGAGAACAGGAAATTAAATGTCACTGATAAAAAGGTGTAGTAAGTGTGCAGGAAAGACTCCGCTGATCTTTGCATCCAGGTGGTTGGCAAAGCAGTATGAGCATTTGAAGTTGCAAAACACATCCCTAAAAGACGCTCTAGAAATATCAAAAACTAAGGTTAGTGCTTTAGAAGCTTCCATGGCAAATTCTGATGCTATCCACCAGAAAGTAGTAATCGCAAACCAGAGATTACAGGAAGAAGTTCATCAGCTTGGAAAAAGACTGAAGGATGCAGAAAGGGAGGTGAAGGGATTATCTGTCAGCTGCCAGGTACAGCTTGCTCAGATTTCAGATAGAGTGGATGACAAAGCAAAAGATTTGGGTATTTCTGAGGTCAGTGGGACATCCTCCACACCTAAGGTATGTACCAATAGGAATAAATCCACAGAAGGTAAGAGCTCTTTAAAAATTGCCCCTGTATTTTGTAAGTTGCAAGAAAGAACTACTGATCCAGGAAAAGCCATCCCACTATCAGCTACTGAACCTCCTCAGTCATCTAAAACAAAACCTTTTGTTAAGAGATGTTATACAACGTTAGATAAGATTAAATGCCATTTATGTGGACTCTTTGGCCACATAGCTAAATTCTGTCTATCCAGTCCCATTGAAAAAGTAATGAAGCAAAATCCCGTGAGACATGATTTTGAAGAGCACTCAGCGCGCTTTGCAACGTGGTCTAGGGGTAAATGAGTATGAAAAGCCTAGATCATGGGTCCCATTCCAAGATCCTAAAGGTAAGGAATGCGTCCATACCGACTGAGTATCGGCTAATGAAATGGGATGGATCTTTGGAAGAAGTCCAACCCTACAAAACAGGTTTTAGGGGTTTAAAAAGAGGTTCAGGACAGTATAGGAAACCAGCTGGTATTTGGGGTGTCTAGAGTTTGCCTTCAAGCTAGCTTATTGTGAGAGTGTGCTTGTGGTGTGATTACATGGAACATATGTTGCGTCATCCGATTTACCTGTCTGTTTGTTGTCCCAGCAGCTGACAGCCCACTGGAAACTGACCCCCCCTTCTTTCTAGCCGAGCCTGTGAGAGTGTGAAGAGCACTGTATTAACATGCAAATTTGTGTACTCAATGGAATGTTTTGTTTCAGAGATAAAGTTCTGAAGAGTTTTTTTGGTAAGGTATAATACTTGGTAGCTAAACGGTGTCGCTAAAAAGGTATTACAAGCTGCTCATTTTTTAACCATGGTGAATTTTTTTTTGGAAATTAATGGTATACCGTAAACAAAATCCACGTGGTAATAATTACGTTGAGCTCAACAATTTTTTTGGTATTCGGGGAAAAAGTGCACTGTCTCAAGATGAATAAGAGACTTTCTTTGTGGAATATGATGTAGTGTATGTTTGTGTGATTTGTAAGTTAATGCTTTCTATATCAGATATCTAACCAGTGGTTTATTTTTTTTCTAGGGGAAAAATTAAATGATCATTACCAAATTTTATGGGTTTCATCCCTTAGATTCAATAATTGGGGTTCATGGCTCTCAGAACAGGAGATCATGACCTCCACACACAACTTTATATAACATTGTTTTTTTTCTTTTTCCTGGTTTGTCTGATTCCACAGGTGGAGGTTTTTATCACCATTACTTAGTTGGTCCTTCTGCTTGAATGTGTTTTGTTTACCTTGTATGGGTTCTATGTTCTGATTTAACAGGTGTGGAGCTCTGGTATGAATGAGTTTCTTTGCTCCAGTGATTAGCAGAACCAACTGGCTTAAAGTCCACAATCCCCTATTACCAGTGACAATATGATTGGTCCTCTCCGGTCTAAAGCTGGATACACACTGTACAATATCCTGTGGGTTCTTTTTTTTCCTTTGGATTTGCTGGGGCCGTGTAATGTAAGATCAGGTCTTGCTGTCAGGCGGGTCCTTGCGCTGCATGGTTCTGGTAAGTCTGGGGGAAATCAGACAGCCAGGATTGTACAGTGTGTATGGGGTCTTCTTTAGTTTAAATGAAAAGTTAGTTAAGAAGACAGTGAATAATTGTCACTATTAAGCTAAGAAATGTTATACATATCGGTTATTGTTAATGTTTTTAATGGGAAGTGTTTTTTTTTGTAATGTCTAGAGTTGGAATTGGATCTGTCTGTTTCTTATTCCCAAGGATCGGTAGCCATGTTGATACTTTTAATTCCATAGTTTAACTGTTAGGGGTCTGCTATTTTAAGTCTGCTTAACCCCCCTGCTCTTAATTGGAACATATCCAGTCAGTCCTGTTTTTCAAAACTCTGCTCATTGCCTCAGGCTTATGTAAGTTAATGACTCTAGCAGGCTGGGTGTCTCCAAGTGTATTTCCAGTCTGTTTTCTGCCCCGTGTCACCATGCAACTCAGCTCCTAGAGTTTCCTGTTTGTCTGGTTTTGACGTGGCCTTTTGTTCGGCTTGAATTGTACCCCTTACTGTTTAGTGATCGTGGAGCCTCAGTGCTGCAAGGGATTTTTTGTCTGTTGGCAGTGTGTGTCCAATAGCAGTAGTTCCTTAAGCTGAACACACCCTGCCTTTAGATATGTAGTGTGAGGGCCTGCCTGGTTTTATACAGGTTGAGAGTGTTTTGTTCGGGCCTCGTACTGTGTGGTTCTGGTGAATTAGGAGGAGAGTTGTACAGGGAAATTGTACAGGAGTTGCATGGTGTGTGGCCAGATGTGGACTCTGTGCCTTGGCTTTCATTAGAAGTATGGGTCTGCTGTATTCTCCCTAGTACCCATAGGTGTCCTTCCTGTCCTAGACTACTCCGGTACCCTGACTAGTAGTCTGTGTCTTGCATGCCAGCAAGAACAGCGCCCCGGTGCTGCACTATGCCCCTGAAATTCATGTGAGTCCAGTTTGATTAGTGTAGGCGGTTTATGTTGTATAAGTGAAGGACAACATTGTCTGCTTGCCAGATTGACAACCAGGTTAAAAGGTGTGCAACCTTTATAAAGAAGGAAGTGTACTGCTTCTCAGTGGAACAATTTTCACTTTGTAAAGACAGGCAGGTAGGGGTAGTATCCAAGTTTGATAGGAGTCCTATGAATTGGTGGATGACTCAGTTCCATGGTTGCCAAAACCAACTTGCATCATTCTCATCCCTGAGTGCAGGGACTGAACATTGTGCATATTCCTCAGTCAATTTGGGTACAATCCTCTCAGACTCTACTGTGTTATACCCTATAGTCCAACTTGCTCTGATGGTTTATGAGTCTGGACAACTGCAGGTGATTGTTACTGGTGGGTGTTGGAGAAAGGAAGGGGTTGGGCTATGTCCATTGAAAAAGGACAGAATCATGTGACATCAATGCTGGCACAGGGAGGGGTCAGGTCTAATGGATGCCAAGGTAGGGTCCCAACTGGTCCTAAACAAAGTTAAAAATACTTGAGACCAGGGTACTGGTGCTGGTATCACATGTCTAGTGATGCACTGTATTCAGCATCAGGTTAACGGGTACTCAGTGCAGTACGCTACCTAGAGGAGTTTATTATACATCTTCCCTTGTCCTTGGCATGGATATAGCAGGAACACCGGTGAGTATCCCCATTACCCCTAAGGACAGGCTTTATATCTAACCGGACACCCCCTTACACATACTGAAACTTCTGTTGTGATTTGGGGAGGAGTTAAGAGTTGGGTAGTTTAACTTGGGGCAACAGGATTTAGTGCCCACAGTTTGTGCGGGGCATGAATAGAAGGGCCCTGCTCCAGGAGATCATAATCAGGTGGAGGGGGGGGGTACAAAAATTAATAGCTGCGGGGAATTACCTGATGGAGCTGGTTGAGGTAAAGTTTTAGGTGGAGGCGGGGTAGACTTCCCTGAATAGATGAGTTTTTAGGGATCACCTGGTGATGAAAAGGGTAGGGTCTGGCAGGACATACTGGGGTAAGGAGTTCCAGAGGTTCTGGAGTAGTCCTCATGTTGAGCATGGGAGGAGGTAACCGGGAAGCTGGGAATCAGGATGTTTTAAGTGGGGTGGAGTGGATGAGTTGGGTGATATCTTAAGATCAAACTAGATTAATCCAAATATCTCAGGCTCAGGTTTCTTAATGAGAAAAAAAAAAAATGTATTCAGGTACCGCCCTAGGGCCACAGCTTTAGTAAACTCCACCCTGTTGCTGTCCTGATGTGGTTAACTATCAAGAGACAGATGTAGAGTATCTTGTGCATTTAAGAGAGGACCCTAGACCCATTTTTTTTTTTGTTCTAGGGACAAGCCTCTCAATTGTAATCATAAAGTGCAGTCAGGTCTACCTAAATTCTAAAAGTTTTTAATCATTTTTTGTTCTTTCCCTTTCCAAAATCTGTGTACCTGACCTGCGAATGTGCTGCTTGAACACTAATGTGGGATAGGAGTTATTTTTTTTCCTTCCTCTTTATTTTTATTTTTTTATTTCTTTTTGCTAAGTCGCGGCTGCAACAGCTGCCATGGATTGTTTTTCAAGGCACTTTATAATGTTTTTTTTCCAGGGCAGTTATGCACTGTTTGTTTGTTTTTATGAATACAGATTCAATGCTCTTTGACACAGTGAAATATGTGTGATAAATGGTCTTGGTTGAAGCAGCATTAAACCTTTATGTTCTCTTTCTCATTATTATTTTTACTACTCTTTTTGCTCATTTTCATTACGTACCTCTCTCTCTTTCCCTTTCCTTGTTTAACCACTTCAATACTATGCACTTAGAACACTTTACTACCAGACCAATTTTCAGTTTTCAGTGCTGTTGCGCTTTGAATGACAATTGTGCGGTCGTGCGACGTTGTACCCAAACAGATTTTTTATCATTTTGTTCCCACAAATAGAGCTTTCTTTTGGTGGTATTTGATCACCCCTGCGGTTCTTATTTTTTGCGCTACAAATAAAAAAAACCAAAAATTTTGAAAAAAAAAAAAATTCTCTATTTTTGTCACAAAACTTCGTAAATAAGTACATTTTCTCCATCACTGGTGGGCACTGATGAGGCTACACTGACGGGCACTGATGTGGCAGTACTGATTGGCACTTATGGAGGCAGCACTGATGAGGTGGCACTGATGATGAGGCACTTATATGCAGCGATGATGAGCACTGTTAGGCGGCACTGATAAGCAGCACTGACGGGTACTGAGAGGTGGCACTGATATACAGCACTGATGGGCACTGATATGCAGCACTGACGGACACTGTTAAGCGACACTGATGGGCACTCATAGACAGCACTGATTGGCACTCATAGGCGGCACTGGGCACTGATAGGTGGGCACTGGTAGGTGGCAATGGTGGGCACTGATATGTGGCACTGATGGGCACTGATAGGGGCTCATTCCCTGGTGGTCTAGGGTGGCATCTGAAGGTGGCACTGAGTGCCATCTACACTGGGCACTATGTCACTTACCTGGTGGTCTAGGGGGGTCTCCCCACATCTACCGTGAGTCACGGTGGAAGTCTACGGTGGGATCTGGTGGTCCCTTACTCGGGGATAGTCACGGGTAGTCACGGTGTATAGTCACGGGTGGTAACGGTGGATGGTCACGGGTGGATAGTCACGGGTCACGGCGGATACTCACGGTTAGTCACGACAGATACTCACGGGTAGTCACAGCGAATTGTCACAGGCAGTCACGACGTATAGTCACGGGTAGTCACGACATATAGTCACGGTGGAGAGTCATGGGCAGTCACGACGAATAGTCACGGCGGATTGTCACGAGTAGTAGCGACGTATATTCACGGAGTAGTAGTCACGGTGGAGTA
>BLSH010318597.1:86230-99370 GCA_018402905.1 Glandirana rugosa | reverse complement strand
AACTGAAGCTTAATCAGGAATGTACGGCATATATATCTGGAACAAATGTGCAGAGCTCTCTAGCAGTTCTGCCCAGTCTGTCAGTGGAATATTCATGCTATTAAATTCAGGCATTAAGACCAGTGGAACTCCATAAGGCACCATGACTCTCCCTCTCGCCACACCTGCCACTGAGGATGACGATGCCATCATCCTGTTGACTATGCCAAAATGTGGGTGGGGCTTCTGTGTGTCTTTGGCATGAAGGGAACAGGCAACATAATCAGTAATGGAGAATAAAATTGAATATTCTTCCAGAATAAACATATGATTTAGTGTTGCCACTGTAGTGTGCTGTTATTCTTAAAGCCCAACTCTGGGAAAATGGAAAGTTATTTTTTGCAGTGGGGCTGCTTCTGTGCTGCAAGGGTTAATTGCTTGTGCTTTCTAGGGGAAAGGAGAAACACTTTTACTTATCTGATCCTCTGCTCCCCTGGGGCATTGCCCCACACTCCAGCTGTGGACCATCTCTTGACAATAACATTCCAATGCAGGGCTTTTGACCCTGCATTGGACTTGATGACGTCACTGCTATAGCATGGAGAAGACGCTGCAGTCCAGTCTAGTAGTGGGGATGATTGGATAAGTAAGTCTTCTTTTATTGTTCCCCAGACCTAAACAAGCAGTTAACCTTTTTAAGTGCAGACACTGCCCCACTGCAAGATATTTTTTAAATGCCTGATAGCAGATGTTCTGTATATATCAGTGATGGTGCATTCATGGGGTGATGTTTTCAAATACCTCTGAGCTATCCACATGGCAATCTGCAGGTAGAGTATCTAGTGCAATATGCATTTAATATAAAAATGATTGGACAGCCAAGGTCCTGCCTCTTGGGATTGCTTTTCTTGTTTGTATTGCTAGTGATTCTTATGGATGGCAGGGTTTTTATGTATGCAAGATTTCTATGTAGCTAATCTTACTTATGCCCCATACGCTCTGTACCATTGGATTCCTTTTTTTTTCTGTTTTTGTGGTTGAATCTGAGAAACCATCCTTCACTACATGTGCAAAGTGAAAAGTTCAGTGGTTGATTCTGTGGTAACTGCGGCCTAGATATTTCATAAAAGCTTATATTAATCTCTAACCATCTGGGGTCTTCACTTTTCTTGTTTCACTCACATTAACTTTTTCATATTTGGGATTTAACTACTGTCAAGTTCTATGAGTTTTAGTAAGGACTTTTAACTTTTTTATTTTTAGTTTGGATATGCTTTTAGTTTTATAATTAAAAGATTTGTATATTACTCTTCTTGCATACTGCTCTACAATTTTTGATATACTTTTGTTTTTTTTAGTACATGGTTTTTAACGTGGACTTTTTTTTTACATGTTTAATACATTAGGGTAGGTTAAACATGTGCAATAACAAAAACAACAAATTCATCTGTATTTATTTGTTTGATTCATTTGCGATTTCACAGGGTTTTGTAAGTTCAATACTATGCGTAACACTCTGTATTAAGACGATTGGCCAAAGACAAAGTTGCAAAACATCAAAGTTGCAAGCAAGTCACACAGGGGCGATCCAACTTGCAGGGCGATTTTGCTAGGGGATTTGAAAGCAACTTCAGTGCGACCTTGGCAACTTATAGCGTGACTTGAGGCGACTTACAACACGACTTCATGCCAGGCGACTTTGCTGTGGCCAATCAGAGAAGGGAGGGAGGGGGTTGCCTTAAATAAATTCTATTCTTTTCACTGTGGAGTCACTTCTGTTTAGATGGGGGATCCGACTTGCAGGCGACTTCCATTTCTTTGGGCACAAGTCAGATAGAAGTCGCCTCAGAGTAGTACAGGAATCTCTTCTGAAGTCGCCTTGAAGTCGGAGTGACTTCAGTAGTGTACTTCAATGGGATTTCTTGTGTCAAGCGACCTAAGGCAACTTGAGGCGACTCAAGTCAGATCACAAGTTGCCCCTGTGTGAACTGGGCCTAATGTCAAGAGCAAGTTGCATCAAAGTCACAAGTAGTTTGCATCAGTCACATCCAAGTAATTGCAGTTGCAGGCAAGTTGTATTAAAGTTGCAAGCAAGTCACCCAAATAATATAACAACATAACAAATGAATCCAAATATTCCAAAATAAGTAGAGTAGAGTTTGGCCGAACACCCCCCCCAGTTAGGTTCAGAACTCTCTAACATCACAAAAATTCGGACCGTGAACCCTATTAAAGTCTATGGGACCTGAAGTTGAAAATCAAAAGTTCCCTTTTGAAGGATTATAAGCAATTATTGGCCATAAAAAGGGCATGGGAGCCCAAGTACTGCCCTGGGGGACATGTATCAGAGCAATATTCAGGAGCAGTGATTTTAATGATGCTGAAATTGAAACAATAAAAATGAAAAATGCCTTTAAATATTTTGCCAGGGAAGTCCCTTTAGTCTGCTTGTAAAGTGTCACATCTGTACTGTTTATAGAACCTGCTGCAGGAAAACTGACATTTATAAAGACAATAAAATGCCAATTAAATTGCTGTCAATACAATACCATTGCCAGTGTTCTCTCAAAATAGCCAATTCATCAAGATCTCCAATCATGTCACTTCCAGTTACTGTAACCCATCAGTAATTGGAGATTTTGATGAGTTGCTGTTTGTACACAACACCGGCAAACGTGTACACTCCGGTACACGATATTATGAGTGGACATTCTTAGTCCACCCGATACTAACCAACAAAATGGCCGCCCTCGAGGCGGCGACAACTTTTTCCTCCTTAACTGCTGTATTGTCAAAAGAGCAAACTGTTCGTGTACCGGAGTGTACACACTTCCTGGGATTGTGTCAAAACAGCAATTCGTTGAAATCTCCAATTACTGATGGTTTGCACAGGAACCGGAAGTACCATGTTCGATGAATTGCCTATCTTGACTTAGCATCAGCAATACAAAAATGTTTTAAAAAGGTGCGGGGTCACCCCCCCAAACCATACCAGGTCCTTTGGGTCTGGTATGGATTTTATCTACACCAGAATATTTAAAAAAAAACGGCATGGAGTCCCCCAGCCCCATGTTGATGGGGACAAGGGCCTCTTGCCCACAACTCTGGGCTGTGGTTATGGGGGGTCTGCAGGCAGGGGGCTTGTAAGCAGGGTAATTAGCATGGCTGTATTATAAAGGGAAACACACTGTGTGGTATTGTAAATTAGGTAACTTTAATTGCCAGATAAGCAGCAGTGTAAAATGATATTCGCATAAGTGAAGTAAACAGTTCTCTTGTTAGAATATAAGGCACAGATTCACAGTCCATTCACCAAAGATACAGAATGCAGCTTAGTAAATGATCACTGTAGTTATTATTCCTCTCTTCAGACTCTTAAGGATCCCTGTTCTGTCCCTGCAGGCTGGAACACTCTCCCTGAGTAAAGCCAAGCTTTCCCTTACTAGCAGGGTATCTTTCTCTCTGTAATTAAACACACAGATTGTCTCCTCAAAATAATGGCTGGGTCCTGTCTTTTATAACAGAAAATGGTGGACAAAACCTCAAGAGAACTTGTTCCCAATCAGACAATCAGAACATGCGGCTTCACAAAGATGGCTGCTGGAGACAAGTTCAGAGAATGCTACAGCCTCAACAGGATTTCACAAAACAGCAGGAAAACACAAACATTGAAAATCTGCATATAACATGACATTTCTGTATGAGAAAGTAAGTATGATACAAATGTAGTCACACTTCTCCTCTCAGCCACCAAAACTGTCCTGTCACAGTTAACTGTATGTGAGGAGGCTACCTACAGGCTTATGGGAATCTGGAAGCCCCCTTTAACAAGGGGACCCCCAGATCCTGCCCCCTCTCTATGTGAATGAGTATGGGGTACATTGTACCCCTACTCATTCCTTTAATAAAGCAATTGTCGTTGTCAAACACTGCCTCCTGTCTTCATTTATTTTTGACACTTTTTTTTGGTGAACAAGTAGGGCACTTTTATTTTTTTTTTTTAATTTTGGCGTGGGATTACCCTTAAAATCCATACCAGACCCAAAGGGCCTGGTATGGATTGGGGAGGACCCCAACACCACTTTTTCACTTTTTTCAATTGCCGGCAATGGTTTTTGTTTTTTATTCAGCTGTCAACGTGGAAATCCTTTAAGAGCTGATGACTCATCCGATGTTAAGGACACAGCGGCCGGCTTTAGGGCCCACTCCTTAACAACCAGCTATGCACTATGCAGCGTGCAGTGCATTTTGGGGCGCTCTGTGGGATGTTCGCCCCGCAAATTCTGGTGTTTGCCGAATGGGCGAACAGGCGATGTTCAAGTTGAACTTTTGCTTGGCTCAAACTGTTCACCCAACTCTACTTCTGAAAATACAAATGGATTTGGAACAGTAAATATACAAAATGACTTTCAATAGACAAAACAAATTATTTTAACATAAACAATCTGATGAAACAAAATGATTGACTTAATGAATGAAACGAAACACAATTTTTCAAGGTGCACATCTCTATGGTAGACTACAAATGCTAAAAGTATGGATGCACCGATACCTTTATAGGTATCGGGGCCAATACTCAGCCTTTTCTTGAGTATCGGTACTCGCAAAAATTTCCGATTCCGGAAACCGATACCACTCTGCAGCAGTGTGGCCGCGGGTCCGGACTCGATGTCCAATGGCTGCTCGCGATTGCCTGGCAGAGGAGAAAAACGGGGAACCGCCGATGTAAACATGGCAGTTCCCTGCTCTGTCAGGCGGCATGTAAGAGATCTACTGATTCCTGTCACTGGGATCAGTTAGATCTCTTATGCCCCTGGCAGCCCAGTCCCCTCACAGGTTAACCCCTTCACTGCCAATGACATTTCTACAGTAATCAGTGGATATTTAAATTTCTGATCGCTGTATAAATGTGATTGGTCCCAAAAAAGTGTCAAAAATGTCTGACATGTCCGCTGCAATATCACAGTCCCAACCCGATAAAAATCGCAGATCGCCGCCATTACTAGTAAAAAAAAAAAAAAAATAGTAAAAAAGCCATGAATTAATTCTCATGGTTTGTAAATGCGGCAACTTTTGCGCAAACCAATCAATAAACACGGTTCGCTTTTTTTTTTTTAGAATATATATCGCCCAAAACTGATGTATAAATTTGTTTTTTTTTTATATTTTTTTGGATATGTATTATATCAAAAAGTAAAAAATATTGATTTTTTTTTCAAAATGATCACTCTTTTTTGTTAATAGAGGTGATCAGAAGTGACGCAGAGGGGATCAAATACCACCAAAAGAAAGCTCTATTTGTGGGAAAAAAGGGCGTCAATTTCGTTTGGGTACAACATTGCACGGCCGTGCAATTGTCAGTTAAAGCAACGCAGTGCCGAATCCAAAAAGTGCTCTGGTCCTAATGTGGGAAATCCTTCCAGTCCTTAAGTGGTTAAATGGCAGCCAGTGAGTGTTACCCCTCACATGTTCCACACCCACACAGCATGTCTCTCTCAGCTAGCTTACATGGAGGTCAGATTGTAACTTACCTGTGTTACATGTCCCACATGTCCTACGTCACCCACAGCACAGCATGTCTCTCTTTGCTTATTACTACAATACATGGAGGCCAGTGAGTGTTACCAGGCTGTTTGTTAACATGTGCCACACCCACATGTCTCTTGGTTACATCATGTGTCCCATTGTCCCCTGTCCAGCTGTGTATGCAATGTGCACCCTTTCCTTTACAACTAGACTATTAATTTCATGCTGCAGCCTGCAAGTGTTTTTTTTTTTGTTTTACAAATGCATTTTATTTTTGTATGGCCTAGCATTTGTCCATCTAGTCCCATGGTATTGTGCAGTTTTTATTTTGCTGGCTTGGCTGGGTTCTCAAAAACATTCTGTCTGTTTTTTGTAGCGTTCTGCGTCAAGTTCTGTTACCACACCCCAAGTATACACCAGATGGATTTCCTGTTCCCGGCTGGGTTACTTGGCTGTTCCAAGATGCATGCTGCCCGCATGGCTGCAGGAAGAACAAGCGATGACAATCTATGAGTGCAGCAGAGCTTTATTTCCAATTTTCTATTTTCTTTGAAAATCGGTCAGATGTTTGTCTTACTGAGTTAGAAGTATCACATGTGAAAGTTTGAAAAACCATGGCATTTCTAATGGCTCAAAATGTTTTTTTCCTTTTCTTTTACCTGCCCAGAGATGTATTTATTTCAGGCTTTCTGTGTAAGGAAGTGGTTCTCAACTCCTGTCCTCGGGACCCACCAACAGGCCATATTTTCAGTATTACCTTGGGGAGATGCAGACTAGAATACTGCAATCACTGAGCAGCAAATGATATCACCTGTGATGCATTTCAGTTATCCTGCAAACCTGGCCTGTTAGTGGGTCCCAAGGACAGGAGTTGAGAACCACTGCTGTAATGGATGCCAGCAAAATGTCAGCTTTTTGGAAGTATTTTAAAATTTGTGAAACCAACTCACGCATTGCAGACTACAAACTTTGTTCTGCTAAAATATCAAGAGGAGGATCAAAAGTTAGTTCTTATAATACCAGTAAGCATGTGAGTGAGCATGGAGAATTTACCATCACTACTAGCACTGGCACTCAGCAGCTGACCGTGCAGCAAACCCTTTCAAGACGCGAAAAATATGAAAATATCGGAGGCAGTTACCCAATAGTCTGGGATAATGCCAGGAATATGATAAAAGCTGTGGGAGATGCTGGTCTTCAGAGTCTTTTATGTGTGGCACATACACTGCAGCTGGCTGTCTCAGAGGGTCTTTTATCACAGGGCAGCATTACGGATGCTGTGGGAGGTGGGCGCAAAATAGTTGGCCACTTTAAACATTCAAACCTGGCATATTCTCGGCTGCAAGATATTCAGCTCCAGCTTGGTCAACCCATGAAAAACTTCAACAAGTTGTTCAGACTCACTGGAACAGTACATTTTACATGCTGCAGTCTCTGATTGAGCAGAAGAGGGCCATTGGAGTATTTGTGTCAGAACATGAGCTGCCTGCAACTATCACTGCAAATCAGTGGAATCTCATGGAAAAGATGATCAACATCTTGGCTCCCTTTGAAGAATTGACTCGGCTTGTGAGTTGTTCAGATTCTTTTGCCTCGGATGTAATTCCTTCAATCACAGTGCTACAGAGATTGTTATGGAAAGAAATAGATGAGGACCACAGTGTTAAAATCATGAAGAACATGTTGCTTACTGCTTTGCAGAAATGCTTCTCTGACATGGAGCAAAACCCACTCTACTGCATCGCTACCTTACTCAATCCAAGGTAGGTAATTTCTACTGCCTACTAATATATCATGCCTTGCTGTGTTTTTGGTTACTTTGTTTCCAACCAATTAAACTCTTTTTGCTGGGTCCCCCATCGGCACTCCTGGCTCCTTCCCTTATAGCAGTGCCAGTGGGCCACTCCTGGCTTCTTCCCTTATAGCAGTGCCAGTGGGCCACTCCTGGCTTCTTCCCTTATAGTAGTGCCAGTGGGCCACTACTGGCTCCTTCCCTTATAGCAGTGGGCCACTCCTGGCTCCTTCCCTTATAGCAGTGGGCCCACAGCAAGCTTCCACAGTTGTTGTTGCTGCTGGCCTTGCATGATTGACATTGTGGTCTTGCTTTTCCTTCTTCTAGATATAAAGATCAGTTCTTCTCAAATGCAGATGCTGGCAGGCAGGCCAAAGAAATGTCCCTGGTGAAAATGCAAGAAATATCTGTACAGGTACAGGCAGCTACACCCGTCAAACCACCATCTGCCAAAAAGCTCCACAACTGACCAGCATCAGTTGTTCATCTACATTTGAGAACAGTTCTCCCACAGCTGCTACCGTACAACTCGAAGCATATCTTGGAGAGGTCACTGTGCCTCGTTCGGACAAACCTCTTGGGTATTGGGCAGTCAATAAACTGCGATTATCCACTCTGGGCCAAATGGCACAAGAATATCTTTCAGCTTCTTGCAGTAGTGTGGAAAGTGAGAGATTGTTCAGTGCAGCGTCACACATTCTGACTGACACCAGAAACCACCTTCTAACTGAACATGCAGAGGTTCTTCTGTTTCTTAACCACTTGCCGACCGCCGATCGGCATCTGACGGCGGCAAAGTGGCTCGTTCCCGCAAATCGCCGTCATACGACGGCGGCTGCGGGAACGAGTCTAGTGAGCGCGCGCGCGCCGCCGGAGGCGCGCCCGTGCGCTCACTGTGTCCAGGGGGGGCCAGGGAGCGGGTGCGGCGGCTTCGATTGCCGCCGGCTACCCGCGATGGCCCCCCCGGAGCGAATGAGCGGAGGTCCGTGTATGTAAACACGGACCTCCGCTCTGTGTGAGGGGGAAGGGCTGTGATCACAGCCTTCCTTTACATGAAGGCTGTGACCACTTCCCTTCCCCAGTTAGGCAATCCCCCATACAGTTAGAACACGCCCAGGGAACATAGTTAACCCTTAGCGCGCCCCCTGCAGGTTAACCCCTTCACTGCCATTGACATTTACACAGTAATCAGTGCATTTTTATAGCACTGATCGCTGTATAAATGCCAATGGTCCCAAAAAAGTGTCAAAATGGTCCGACATGTCCACCGCAATATCGCAGTACCGCAAAAAATCGCAGATCGCCGCCATTTTTAGTAAAAAATAAAAAAAAATTAAAAACCCCAAAAATGAATTCTCATCATCCGTAAACGTGACCACTTTTGCGCAAACCAATCAATAAACGCCGATTGCGATTTTTTTTTATCGCAAATATGAGGAAGAATATAAATCGGCCAAAAACGGTGAAAAAAAATGTTTTTTTATATTTTTTTTGGATTTGTATTTTAGGAAAAAGTAAGAAATTTGGGTTTTTTTGCCAAATTGACGCTCTTCTTTTGTTTATAGCGGTGATCAGAAATGACGCAGAGGGGATCAAATACCACCAAAAGAAAGCTCTGTTTGTGGGAAAAAAAGGGCGCAAATTTCGTTTGGGTACAACGCCGCATGACCGCGCAATTGTCAGTTAAAGTGACGCAGCGCCGAATCGCAAAAAGGGCTCCGGTCCTAAAGCTGGAAATCCTTCCGGGGCTGAAGTGGTTAAATAAAACTTGACACTTGCATTAGAATTGGAAAAGTAACACCTTTCATGTACTGCACAAGGCACCTGCACAGTTGCACGCTTCAGCTCATCCTCAAAACAACTGTTCCAACTTTTTGTGAGCTGTAGAAGAAGCAGCTACTTTCAGCTGGTATTGTGCGCGAGGCCTTACTGCAGTCCTTGGTCCTTCCCATCCTTGAATGAACAAATCGGTTTCTTTCATGAGTTTATTAAGAAGTTGAAGTAGAAGCAAGCGCCTAAAAAAAGGTTTTATATCTGAAAAAAAAGTTTACACTTTTTTTTTTACAAAATAATGAAGGTTTTCAGGTACTGTTCTAGAACTTCTAGTTCATCCTCCTCATGCCTTACATTATTTAACTAAACTACTACTGGATAGCACTGTGCCACTAGGGTTGTGAAGTTGAGCTGTTCTCACGTCATCAATGATGACATTTTTTTCTATGAAATCTGAGATTTCATATTTTTTCAAGGCGAAAAAAATTCATGCACAATTGGACAATGTATCTCAAAGCAGCTACTTCTCCAGGTGTCTTTGAGCTGTTTTCCTCCCTGTTAACTCCCCTCCATAGTTAGCCTATGTGTCTATTGCACAGTCAGTCTAAGTTACACTATATGCGGTTTCCGCCAGAGTTTAGTGTCAGGAAAGTTTACTGGCAGACAACAATCCAAGGTTTATCTTTGCTGCCTGTAAACTGCCCTGTCACTTGGCTCCTAGCTGAAACCGCATATAGTGTGCGATGGACAGCGGTCAGTCACATAGGCTAACTTGGAAGGGGGAGTCAACAGGCAGAGTAAAGCTCAAATGCCTGGAGGAGCAAGCAGCTGCTTTGAGCTGCATTGTGCATGGCCTTACTATAATGCTATGTTTGAGGTACTGTTCTTGCTCCTCATGCCTAATATTATTTAACCAACTTTATTGTATTGCGGGCTGCAGCACTTGGGTTGTGAACTCGATGTGATGTAAGTAACTAAGTTTAAACATGATGTCATGGTGATGATATTTCTGTTCTCTGAAATTTTAGCTTTTTTCAAGGCAAGGCATCATGCACAGTTGAACAATGCAGCTGCTCCAGGTGTTTCAGCTGTTTGAGCTATTTCTCTGTGTTAACTCCCCTCAACTGCCTATGTGCCCAACTGTCTATGGCCAAGCATGCATTGCACACTATAGGTCTTCCAGGAGTTTAGTGGCAGGGACATTTACAGGCAGAAAAAAAATACTAAGGTTTCATTTGGATGTTTACTTCTGCCTGCCTGCCACTAAACTCCTGGAACACCTATAGTGTGCAATGCTTGGCCAATAGACACATAGCATAGGCATTGGCTAACAATATGGAGGGGAGTTAACAGGCAGAGAAATGGCTCAAACAGCTCAAACGCCATCAGCTGTTTTGAGCTGCATTGTGCATGAGGCCTTACTAGCACTGCAGTGCTACTGCTGCTAAGAGAGAACACATCCTCCTTTCCATCCTGGCACAAATAATTCATTTGTTCTGTGACTGTCTGTGAAATGAGTCAGAATGATACTGTTCTAGTTCCTGTTCTGTTCTTGCTCCTCCTCATGCCTAAACTACAGAACTGTATTGCACTTGGTTGATTGTGAACTTGTGATGTTTACGTGTCATTGACATTATTTACCATGTTCTGTGCAATTTGAGCTTTCAGAACATTTTGACAAGTAAATAAAAACATTTTATTTGTTTCATAAGTCTTTTGTAGTTCCAGTAATTCATTCCCTAAAGAAAACTAACAGAAATCTTCATTCCCTTTAAAAAAATGGCCACATGACCAAAAAATAGGTATCAGTAATCGGTATTGGCGTCTACCTAAGGCAGTGGTTCTCAACTCCGGTCCTCAGGACCCACCAACAGGCCAGATTTTAGGTATTACCTTGGGGAGATGCAGACTAGAATACTGCAATCACTGAGCAGCAAATGATATCACCTGTGATGTATTTCAGTTATCCTGCAAACCTGGCCTGTTATTGGGTCCCGAGGACCGGAGTTGAGAACCACTGACCTAAGGTAAAGTATCGGTACTCATACTCGGTGCCAAAAAAGTGGTATCGGTGCAACCCTAGCTAAAAGTTATAATGTGTGGAACCCAAAAGTTATCAAAATAAAAAAAAAATGCTCGCCGAAACCAGGGGATTTTGGAAGGGAAAGGTCCAGGGATTCAAGTGGTTAAGTAGAAACATCAAAACCCCTTCTCTCCCTGCTGGCCTTTACAGCATCAGAAAAATAAGCCTCACAGTTCCAATTACAAGTGTAGCACCCCCTAGCTTTGTTGCTAGAGTGCTAGAGTTTTTGTATTAGTATAGGTACATTTTCAGGCTTGACTGGCAACCAAGCCTGTGTGTTTTTTAGAGTCAGGGTTTGAGTGACTCAGGTAGGCTGGATATCTCATCAGCAGCTTCTCCGGTGACTCCCCCTGATATCTGGAAACTGGGATAAGATTCCAGAAGCAGTTGGGAGGTGTCTAGGAGGATCTAGCTGGAGTGTTCTGAGGGCCCTGACCAATCCCCAACAGAAGGGTTGACAGAGGGCAGACCCCCTCAAATATTCAGAGTCAGCCCAGCAGTGGCAGTGTCAAGCTCGGTTGGAAGATGGAGATGGAGTGTTAGGCTGTGGGGGCCTTTGAAAGTAGCTCCCCAGTCTGGGGGGGTGAACTCAGTCCTGGGCTCGGGTGAAAGGGACCTGAGCAAGAGGCATGGGAGCAAGGAGAGGACAGCTGGAGAACACTGCCTGGCAAATCTCCAGGGAGAAAGATAGCCACGTGGGCTGGTGAGTGTTGCAGTCAGGGGACTGAGAGGCATGCCTGAAGGGACTGGGCGCAAGCAGTCTGGGATGGATGCAGAGTCAGTCTGGGAGGATTGTGGAGAAGTAGCCAGAAGGGCTAGTGAAAGGGGCAGCTGCAGCTAGGCAGTGCCTGAAGAGGTGGTACTGGGAGCAGTAGCCACAGGAAAGGACAGCTAGCACCACAAAGATCTCTATTTTTGCTACATAAAAAGAGGCCCGTGGTCCCTGCCTGCAAAGGGCATTCACAAGGTTCTGACTGAGTCTGTGTTAGATCAAACCAACTGTGCTAGCTGGTCCTGGGAATTGTAATTCTACAAGTAAGTGTGTGCTGGAGGTAGAAGAAAGGAGTGTGTATATACTAGGTTGAGTCCTTGAAGAGTTCTGCTGATAAAGCGTGCATCCCATATTAACCCTTCCCCATCCAAGTTCCAATTCCCCTAATAAAAAAAACAAACAAACCTGCAAGGACTGCTTCTTGACTCCAGAGTTCAGTATTCATACTCCTTGAAATTTTCCACATTTTGTCATGTTACAAACAAAAACGTAAATTAATTTTATTGGGATTTTATGTGATAGACCAACATGGAGTGGCACATAATTGTGAAGTGGAAGGAAAATGATAAATGGTTTTCAAACTTTTTTTACACATAAATATCTGAAAAGTGTGGGGCGTGTCCTGGCCGCGAGAGGAGATGGCCGCTTGATCACTGAGCTCTTCCTCTCCGCTCCACAGATCAGCTCTTCCAGCCCTACTACAGCATTCAATCCCCCTCCAACATAGAGGGGAACCTGCCGGGACTCATCCGGAATATGCCCAAGAAAGATAAGCTGGCGAACGGCTCCCGCAAGCTCGACTTTTACATGAGGCCCACACAGAGCAATGGCGCCGCTCTGCAGAACGGAGCAGGCGAAGGGCGGGCGGATCACACGATTCCTCTGCAGGGAAACGCTGACAATGTCCCGATAGTCTACACCCCTTTCGACGGTCACCTCCATACCTCCAAAGAGGACAACACCCTGATGTCTAGGGTCGCGGTACGACAAAAAAACACCCACCGACAAACAATCCTCTTACGTCTCCCTTGAGACGATTAGAGAATGGAGACAGGGGACTCAAGTTACCGACAAGAACCAGACCACGTCCTCATAGTAGGTAGAGTAACAGTCGCAAAGGGACGTCTCCTTAGCACACTAGGCGGGCGGGAAGCGGACGAGGCAAGACGTCTCGCCGCGGTAACGAGACACACCCGGAGTACATTTTCAGCTCGA
>BLSH010318597.1:66712-85075 GCA_018402905.1 Glandirana rugosa | reverse complement strand
AGCCCCTTCAAACGTTCACTTCTATGGCGAGAAGCCAAAGGCCTGAAAGCTGATGTCCTGTGTGTCCAGGAAACACACTTCACGAAAATCAACCCCCCCAAATGCTCAAACAGGCAATTCCCTACATGCTTTTATGCAAGTTCAGATCGTAAAAAGAGTGGAGTCATGATAGCGATTAATGCTTCAGTAGCTTTCAGACTTACCCATTTGGATCAAGACCCCGATGGTAGATATATCATACTATCTGCCTTTATCAATAACCAACCAGTGGTCATTGCTAATATGTACGCCCCAAATACACACCAAAAGCGTTTCTACAGATCGGTCCTACAAAAATTACAACACCTCTCCAGGGACCATCTCATTCTTTGTGGGGACTTCAATGAGGTCATTGACCCCCTCATGGACTCTTCCAATAAGAGAAGGAGAAGGTCCACAGCCTTATCATCACTCGTCTCTCAGGAGGATCTGCATGATCCCTGGAGGTGTATACATGGCGCTGAAAGGGATTACTCTTTCTATTCACCCTCGCAGAAGTCTTACTCCAGAATTGACCTGTTCCTGACCTCCAAGGTACTCCTACAAAAAATTACAAAAGCATACATAGGTAGTATCACCTGGTCGGATCACGCCCCTGTATTAATAACTTTTCTACTCAACTCCCAAACACCCAACCATAAGCCATGGCGACTAAACCCAGCCTTACTAAACACCAAGGAGAACCAGGAACAGGTCAGGTCTGCAATCCGATTGTTTTTTGATACTAATGCAGGATCAGTCTCTAGTCCCACCACTATGTGGAATGCCCACAAAGCCACGCTCAGAGGTATCTTCCTAAAAATAGGAGCCCAGGAGAAAAAAAAGAGGAACAAAGCCATAGAGGCACTTTTGGCACAAATTAGAGCCCTAGAAACCGCTCATAAAAAAGATCCCAAAAACGAGACACTTACAAAACTTAATAAAACAAGGAATGAACTTAGCTCCCTTCTTCAAAAAAGTCATGATTTCTATATTAGACGACTACGCCTCACCTGGTATTCCCAGGGAAATAGACCAGGAAAATTTCTAGCGCAACAATATAAAAGAAAAGCCACACAAAATAGAACTGAATCCCTAATAGATACCCAGGGTCGAAAATTAATAAACCCTAAAGACATAGCGGATTGCTTTAGTGCTTTCTACTCTAAATTATACAACTTAAGACAAAATCCTGCAGAGCCCAAACCCACATTGCAACAAATAAAAGACTTTCTGGACCCCCTACAACTACCCACGGTCTCTCCCACACAGTTGGAGACCTTGTCAGCACCCTTCACACACAATGAGATCAAACAAACAATCAAAAAACTACCTATCCACAAGGCCCCAGGCCCTGATGGGTATGGGAATGAATACTACAAAACCTTTCTAGACCAGCTAACCCCTCACCTTTGTGACACCCTTAACTACTTCTTGGAGACAGGGAATATACCTTCCGAAACATTAGAGTCGACCATTATCACTATACACAAAACAGGCAAGGACCCTCAAAACCCAGCGAATTACAGACCAATCTCACTACTAAATGTTGATCTCAAGATATACACTAAATTATTAGCCACCCGTCTTGCCAAATATATCCCCAGCCTGGTCCACCCAGACCAGGTGGGCTTTCTACCTCGAAGGCAAGCGTCAGATGCCACTCGCAGATTTCTAGATATCATTGCCTGGGCTGAGCACTGTCGGACGCCTTCTCTGCTGATCTCCTTGGACGCGGAGAAGGCGTTCGACAGAGTTGACTGGTCATACCTATCCCTAGCTCTGCGAATGTTCGGGATCCAGGGTTCCTTCCTGGATGCTATAATGAGCTTATACTCCACCCCAAAAGCCAGGGTGTTAACATCAGGACTCCTGTCATCACCTTTCCCTATCACCAACGGGACAAGACAGGGCTGCCCTCTATCCCCACTGATTTTCGCCCTTACCGTAGAACCGCTTGCTCAAGCAATCAGGGAACATACCAACATTCAGGGTTTAGAAATTAGAGGGAATCAACAGAAAATTGGTTTATATGCGGACGACATAATAGTCTGCATTACTGATCCCCTCACGTCCCTACCTGCACTATGCGACCTACTCAACAAATTCGGCCAGATATCAATGTACAAAGTGAATCACTCTAAAACTTCTATGTTAGGAATTGCAATATCCCCACAACTCAGGACATCTATCTCAAACTCCTCCCCATTCTCCTGGGCTTCAGAGTCCTCACTGCATTATTTAGGCATCCAATTGACAACCCCTAGTGACATGATCCTGCGTATCAATATGTCTTCCTTACAGCAAAAATTACAAGACATTTCAAAATCCCTCTTAAACACCCCAGCGTCTTTGGCAGGGAGAATAGCCCTTGCCAAAATGTTCCTGATACCCCATATACTCTATCTCTTTAGAACCTTGCCTATCACAATTTTGCAAAAGGACCTAACGAAGCTTCAAGCCACAGTCAACAAATTTATCTGGGCCTCTCGTAAACCACGGATTAAAGCAACCCTCCTTAGAGCACCAAAATCCCACTTTGGTCCAGGAGTCCCAGATTTGAGAGTGTATTACAAAGCAACCATTCTAGCCCAAACCAAAGCGATTTGGAGTTCAAATGAACCGCAGAGATGGATGGAAATCGAAAAGGTTTCTCTCACAAGCGACCCTCAACAATTTCTATCAGCAGTTTGGCTGGGCTACCACCCCCCCCCGCTCATTCCTACCCACGGTGAATGCGACAATCACAGTGTGGAAGTCGGTGAGACAAACATCCGCAAGCCTGCACGCTCAGACTCTGCAACTCCTTCCTCTTTCAGCTCTTGCTCTAATCACGCCGGACCTACCATTACAGAAATGGACCACTCTGGGTATCAAAACAATAGGGCACTTATTCCAGCAACACAAACTTTTACCTTTTACTCAACTAAAGGAAACCTACAACATTCCGAACAGAGAGTTCTACGCATACCTAAGAATTAGACACTCCCTGGCTTTCATCTCCCCTATGGAAGACACCACCACAACAGAAATCATATCCTTTCTCAACTCCACCAGCAACAAAAAAAGAAGTATATCAGCGCTATATGGTATCTTGACGCTCCAAAAAAGCAAAAACAAGCCTACACCCATACTACACTGGGAAAACGTCCTGAAACAATCTTTCCCCGTTGCTAAATGGCAGAAAGCCTTATTAGCCCCTTCAAAATTTTCAAGGAACATTTCCCATTGGGAAACACAACTGAAAATCTTACACTGCTGGCACTATACCCCTGTGAAACTTGCCCGGATCTATCCCTCTAACACCAGGGACTGCTGGAGGAACTGTAAACAAGAAGGCCACACCTACCATATCCTATGGGAATGCCCACATATCACACACTTTTGGAACAACATATCTGATCTTATTAAGGACATAACTGGACAATCCAATGTCATCACCCCACAGCTGGCTTTGTTTGGTCTAGGCCTTGACGAGTGGAATCCAAAACTCCATCCCATAATTACCCACATCCTAGCTGCAGCACGTCTCTCTATAACCAGAAAGTGGAAATAAGCAACCCCCCCTACAGTACAACAAACTATAGTAATACTAAATGATCAGCTGCTCATGGAATTTCTATACTCCAAAGCACATATGACAATAGTGAAATTTTGTGAAAGATGGCAGTACTGGCTTATAGATCCAAGAGCCAACAAACTAACTTAATCAAGGCGAACCTTGTACCACCAATTATAGCAGAAGGGCTGGGGAAAAACACTACACCCCCAGCCCCTCATCCACTCGTCGCGGCCTACCAGACATTGCTAATTGGAGAATAGCCCTAGGCGGATGCCTAGTAGACTATATATAAGTTGCTCTGACTACTGCATTATTGGTTGTGCCAATATTAAAATGTTATATTCCTCTCGTTATAACTTACTTCCCTCTACTCACCCAATCCCCAATACCTCATCCGGTAAATAGAATGAGCCACTGTAGGGCGGTCCCGTGGACTCCCCTAGGACACAGGTATGTCCCCATTAGGGGTGCTTGGGGGACGACACCAGACCAACCCTCAGGGTTTTTGGCTAAGTGGAGGAGCTCAACCCAGGCCGAGCTCGCCCACACATAAGTAATACCGAATAGGATCAGTATACCCTTGTTAAGCCACATATCCTTGCTACGATATTACCGATTATTGAATCTTCTTTGTTTCTGTAACATGTATGCTTTGAAAACTCAATAAAAAAATTTTTTGGAAAAAAAAAAAAAAATATCTGAAAAGTGTGGCGTGCATTTGTATTCAGCCCCCTTTACTCTGATACCCCTAACTAAAACCTAGTGGAACCAATTGCCTTCAGAAGTCACCTAATTAGTAAATATCTGTGTGTAATTTAATCTCAGTATACATACAGCTGTCCTGTCAAGTGAGTCGTAGGACTGCCTGGCCAATCGTGTCTCAGGACACACTTCTTGTTCACCCAGGAGGAGAATCAATGTTAGTTTGCTGCCCCCCCCAATACATTGAGCACCGGCCACCACTGAATGACAGGCTGCTTGGTCAACTTCCATTACTCTAGGTAGCCACTTTGACACTGACGTCTTCATAGCCCAAAGTACCTCAATGACCCAAACTGTAGAAAGGTGCCTTTTCTTTCATTACACCCCTTTAATAACTTCAGACCAGACGGGAACAAGGTTTCAAATCTTTACTTAGAGAAATGCAAAAACATCTCAAATTCCAATATGCGCAATCTTTCTCCTACATCCTTAACTCAGACTATGTGCTGGCATATCTGCAAAGGTAGAGTCAATGTACTTTCATGGGATCCAAAAGTGGCATTTTCCAGTGTTGGGATCTTTGGGGATGAGCCCCAGGGTCTGTTGACCCTTTGCATCACATCAGTAGCAGGTGACATTCTTTCACTCCTCCTGGGTGCGGTTTTCAGATCTGCTCCCTTACAGGGTTTTCTTTCAGGCGCTGAGTCTCTCTGCTCAGGGGGCTCTCTCACATGGGCTCTGGACCGCTGTCTCTCTTTTATCACACAGTACCAGTGGGGTGGACCCAAAGATAACCCGTCAAAACCAAAAAACCGGCAAAGGAATTGTCCCATTCAACTTTGGTGTCCTATTGAAAGATGGATGTGGTGGATACAGAAATTAAACAATTAAAATGTTGTGGCTAGTGCCAAGTCAGAAAGTGATCATACTATCTAGATAGACTGGGTCTAAGGAGGTACAGTATGTCATTGCATAAGGCAACATTATAAACAGTACAGTATGAAGACAAAAGTCCTTTATGCCCTCTGCTGCACCTCAGGGGAAGTTTTACCTGTCAGATTAGGTGACCCACCCTAATAGAGGGGAATCATCTGGAGGACTTATATTGCATCTGTCATTCCACAATATTGTGTGTGGATCAACATACCAAGAAAACAATATCGCAAGAAAAAGGGCTAGTGCCCAGAGAGTTGGTATAAAATATAACATGTGACTGCATACAGATATAGCTGCACTGCTCAAAAATACAACATGTCTGAACAAGAATATGCACATCCATTGCAGGGGTGTCAAAGTGGTGGCCCTCCAGATGTTGCGAAACTATGCTCCTGGGGAAGAATAACCAGAACGTGTTTTGAGCATTTGTCCCTGAGTGCATACTGCTCTAAATGTTAGTACCACTTACCCAGGGTGCATGTGCCTTCTCAGCCTTCATTTTGCCATGTTCTGTATAGGTATTCATCAGACCCCAGTAGATGTTACAGTTATTAATTCTCATTTGTAAAATATACCATTCTGCTTTCATCTAAAATGTAACAAACCTTTCTGTTACCTAAGTCCTTTTCTTTGACGTACATTGTATCACTTTTTGATGCTATGTTAACCACTTAAGGTACACCCTATAGAAGTTTTACTGCTACAGGGTGGCACCTGTGCACCGGATCACGTATATACGCGTGATCCGACACGTCCGGGTAGGGGGCATGCATGCACGCCGGCGGCAGCCCACTTTAGCTGTGAATACACACAGCGTAAACATACCTCCCAACTTTTTGAGATGGGAATGAGGGACACCTATTAGAAAAGGTATGTAGCCATAGGACACACCACCTGCCATGGTGCCTTTTTTTTACCACTAATATTCCTTAATACTGGCTTTTAAAATGTACAATGCAGCAATTTAGAAATTGGACGAAAGGTTTAACACTGGGAAACACTTTTTGAAAAGATAAAAAGTACATTTTATATCCAACAATTTAGATCAAACCAAAATGAGGGACAAATGAGGAGGAAAGAGGAACAGAGGGACTTTGTTCCAAATCAGGGACAGTCCCTCCAGATCAGGGACAGTTGGGAGCTATGGCGTAAAGCCCATCGGTGGGTGCACGGTACCCAATGTCCTCCGGCACCTGTCGTTTGTTAGGCAGAGAGGCAGAATGTAAATAAGGCAGATTGCCATTCTGACAGGAGGAAAGGGATGGAATTTGTGTCCCTGCAAAGCAGGGAATAAATTCCATTTCTTCCCCTAGTAAAAGCACCTCACACAGAATAGTAATAAACTGGCTAGTCGCAGAGTTAACCCTTTGATCGCTCCTGATGTTAACTCCTTCCCAGCCAGTGTCATTAATACAGTAACAGTGCATTTTTTAGCACTGATTACTGTATTAGTGTCCCTGGTCCCCAAAAACTGTGAAAAGTGGCAGTGTCAGAATGTCCGCCGCAATATCACAGTCCCGCTATAAGACGCTGAAAAAAAAATGGCCTGGTCATGAAGAGGGTAAATCTTCCGGAGATCAAGTGGTTAAAAGAAAAAATGCACAATATGCATAACCTTTAATAATAAAATATGAGTATATTTTATATTATTATATGAGAATATAACCAGAACCAAATACATGTCACATTTATTACTTCTCAGCTAATTTGTGGAATATCTCTGTATCATTCTGCTTTTATCTCAAATGCAACTTGCATTTCTGTTAGCCACGAACCCTTTCTTTGTTGTACATTATATGATTTCCTGATGCGTACAATTAAAGAATACATAGAATATACATAACATTTGAAAATAAAAAATGAGCAAGATGACAAAGTTGCTTTGCAAATAACAGGATATTACACATGTATGATTATTTTAAATGCGTGCTGCCATCTACTGATAAAACGTGAAATGCAGTGATACGTTTTTGTTAAATGGAAGATGTACTTTCAGTCAGTGTGTACTATATTTTGCACAGTAATACACAGCAGTGTCCTCGGGTTTCATGTTGTCCATTTTTAAATTTAATACGTTATTACTGTTATCTCTGGAGACTGTGACTTTTCCCTTAATAGAATCAATATAGTTTTTGGTGCCACCATCCGGGCTAATCTCACATAACCACTGCAGTGGTCCATTAAGTGTCTGCCTGATCCATGCCATCCAAAAGCCAGCAAAGTTGAATCCAGAAGCTTTACAGGTCAGTGTGTGAGAGTTTCCCGGCTTTATCACCGCTGGGTCTGACTGGGTAAGTTGTTCTGCAGACTGAACACCTAAAAAATATATGACACCAGGTCATCTAACCACCATTACATTTTATTTTAGAAAATGAATACGATCAGAAAAAAATGTCACTATAAGACTCACCTGATAAACACATTAGTAAAATAAGAAAGCTCAGTAAAGTCTTCATTGTCTCTGTATGAATCTATACATTAAAGAGATGCTCTGTGTTTGCCTATATATCTGTATGAGAGCTTTCAACATACAACATGACGTCACATTATTTGAATATCCTTACAGCTATGTATATCTGGGGCTCTAAAATCATGTGTGAATGAGGAAATGGGCTCAAAAATTTTACTGGCGCAGGCCCTGCATATTTTTCAGCCTGTTTTTCTTTTTTTTATTAGTTTGAGTTCAAGGATAGACTTCTGCATTGCGCAGAACAAAATAAGGACCAAAGCATACGTGCGTTGTATTACTACAAAAATACATTTTTAATAGCACACCAACATGTTACTGTGAGGCTGCCACTGCTGGTATTCTCATAAAGCTGTTCTCTGTGTTTTTGTGCTTCACGTTTTTTGCACTCCAAACCCTTCTCTCTGCCATAGGTGTGCAGCCTATTGTATTAGGGTGTGCACCCCAAAGCTCAATCACACATGTCTGTCTCTGCAGTGTCAGCTGCACGTGACAGTGAGTGAATGGGAAGTGCTCTATGCTGAGCTTACAATGCTTCAGGTATGAATGAACGCAGTTAGTAAGTGTGTGTACTATGTTCATTTAGAAAACGAAGGGGCTGGTAAATGACATATTGACTAGCCCCTGCTGTCCATCATGAAACATCCCCTGCAGCAACTAGGGGAAGGGGAGGGAAGCCAACAGCATTACAAGTGGGAGGGAAGCGCACCATGGGGGGAAGCCCAGGCAGTGGGGTGAATCGGCACCGCATGTAGTGATTAGGGTGTGCCCAGGCACACCTGACACCCCCCCCCCCCTGCGCACGCCTATGCTCTCTGCATACATAATAGTAAAAACACACTTGGACTAGACTTTGTCATTGAGCTATTGGAACTAGTAACAATGCAGGCAGCCAATGGATGGGTTTGGGCACCCATTAATATTGTCTGCGGCTCTCTAGGAGTTATCATTACACTAGATTAAGAAAGCTTCTAGACACGGTGTGCGTGAGGTTGGCGGTGGGTGTATCAGCAGACCACTCTATGTAAGGAGGCTACTGTAGTGATGATGTCACTACCAATGTGGTCTAGAGGGGCACACCTTCCTCAAGATTTATGGTGCAAAAGGTAGTTGAAAAGTCAATGGGAGATAAGGAGTAAGCACGTAAATTATTAGGCTACTTTCACACTGAGCAGGGGGGGCGGTAGCGGTAAAGCGCCGCTAATTTTAGCGGTGCTTTTCCGCTATTATAGCAGCGCTATGGCACCGCTATGCAGGTAGGAGCGAGGTGCTTTTAACCCCCAAGAAGGGGTTAACAAGGGGTTAAAAGCGGCACCGCTCGGCACTTCCGAGGTGGCGTTCAGCGCCGCCTATTAATTACAATGGAAGGGGCGGTGTAGGAGTGGTGTGCAAACTTCTCACCACCCCGTCCCAAAGATGCTGCTTGCAGGACTTTTTTTTTCATCCTGCAAGCGCACCGCCCCAGTGTGAGTCCCCTTTCACACTGGGTCAGTTTTCAGGTGATGCGGTGCTAAAAATAGCGCCCGTACAGCTTCTGTGCAGCGTCAGTGCTTTCACACTGGGTTGGTTTGCAGGCGCTGCAGTGCTAAAAATAGCGCCCGTACAGCGTCTGTGCAGCGTCAGTGCTTTCACACTGGGTTGGTTTGCAGGCGCTGCAGTGCTAAAAATAGCACCTGTACAGCGTCTGTGCAGCGTCAGTGCTTTCACACTGGGTTGGTTTTCAGGCGCTGCAGTGCTAAAAATAGCACCTGTACAGCGTTTGTGCAGCATCAGTGCTTTCACACTGGGTCGTTTTTCAGGTGCTACGGTGCTAAAAATAGCGCCTGTACAGCATCTGTGCAGTGTCAGTGCTTTCACACTGGGTTGGTTTTCAGGCGCTGCGGTGCTAAAAATAGCGCCTGTACAGCGTTTGTGCAGCATCAGTGCTTTCACACTGGGTCGGTTTTCAGGCGCTACGGTGCTAGAAATAGCACCTGTACAGCGTCTGTGCAGCGTCAGTGCTTTCACACTGGGGCGGTTTTCAGGCGCTGCGGTGCTAAAAATAGTGCCTGTACAGTGTCTGTGAAGCGTCAGTGCTTTCACACTGAGGTGGTTTTCAGGCGCTGCGGTGCTAAAAATAGTGCCTGTACAGTGTCTGTGAAGCGTCAGTGCTTTCACACTGGGGTGGTTTTCAGGCGCCGCAGTGCTAAAAATAGCGCCTATACAGTGTCTGTGCAGCGTCACTGGGGCGGTGCGCTTGCAGGACTAGGGAAAAAAAGTCCTGCAAGCAGCATTTTTGGGGTGGTGTGCTGAGCGGTGTATACAGCACTCCTCCACCGCCCCCTCCATTGTAATCAATGTACAGCAATTACAAAGCGGCTAAACACCACCTCCCAAGCGCCGAGAGGTAGCGCTTTTAACCCCATGTTAAAGCACTTGGGCTTTCACACTGGCAAGAATGGGGGGGGGGGCACTGTACAGGCGCTATTTTTAGCACCACAGCGACCCAGTGTGAAAGGGGTCTTATTGATGGGAGACTTCCTGTGCAGGCAGCTGATGTGTGGGGATTGCTGTAGGTTAGAGGAGATCAGCAGCACTGTGCCTTAATGATGGCTTCCTGCAGATGCACACTAGAACCCTATAGACTTCTTTGGGGTTGGGAGACAAATCAGTGGGACTCTACTACACATGCACAGGCAGTGTGTAGCCAGGGCATATAGTATTGTCTATGTTGCTCTTGTACAGGTAAATTTCCAGCTCCCTGTGACTCTTTCCATGGGAAGTGGGAGGAAGGTCACACATGTAACAATTTGGTTGCATCTGAGCAGATAGAATTATTCTTCGTAGGCAACCCATATGTAGGAAAAGGAGAAACGCAATAGCCAGTTGCATGTAAAGTGGCACAGCCTACGATTGTCACAGCTGAAGCCTCCGTTTAAATTCCTATTAAATGGTGTTTAATTGTTTGATGAAGAAGGAACATTGTAACAGCCATTATATTCAGGAAAAGTGGTACACTGCTGAACTGTTTGAGACCCATTTAAGTGCAAAAATGACAACTTCAGTAAATGAGTTCTGCTTATTCAACAATGCCTGGTGTGGTCACTATACCAAGTAATCAGGTGTGTGCTTCTAAAATGCCATTGGAAGTGTAACATTGTGGTGATAGTCAAGTGAGTAAAGGAATGCAATATATGCAAAAAGAAGGAATAGCAGCTAGTTTGAGGTGGATTTATGTCATTTGTTCTGCCCTTCTAAGTAGTAGGGATCCTATCTTAGGCCCACTGTGGAACAGAGCTTCCCAGGGACTGGGCCTGGATCATGAATGTGCAAGGCCTTGTAGGAGGCTTCAGGCTGAAGTAAGCAAAATGAATTGTGTGTGTAAGAACTAGTGGAGGATAATCTGTGTTCTGCACTATATCCCTCAAAATAATTCTGGTGTCTATGCTAGGAAAGGTATCACTGGTGTATGGGAAGACCAATCCTTCTGGTGTGAGGTGGTCTGATCAGTGGTCACAAGGGTGTGCCAACTCACACATCATTAAAGCAAATATAAAACACTGTTGGATGGCATGCAGTTCCCATGTGCTGCCAACACACATGTAGTAGAAGATGCACTGGCCACAGGTAAACAATGTGTCAGAATGCTGGTGTATGTGATGGCAGAACTGTGTGGGTATACAGTGGAGGAGGGGGAGGGTGGGTAAGCTCAGCACTGTAGGAGGAAGGAAAGAGTAAAGAAACGGTTTTAAAATTTATCTTTAAGTTAAAATCAATCATAAGGCAATTATATTTACTGTATGTTTTTCAATATATTGCATTGTTTCTCAGAGCAGTATTAAACCCAAAACCAAAAATGTAATATATTGCAGATTATCAATTATTAGATGTGGTGGCTGCTTCACTTTTTTTTTTATTAGGCTTTTCCCCTCTATTATCACCTGGTGATCTGGCCAGTAACACACCTCCTGTATTAGAGTGCCCCCACTCTCGATGAATGAGCACAGGGTAGGGTGCTTACGTGTTCTGGATTGCCTGGGACAGGCAGGTCTGTCCTGGGTCCCGGGCACCTTCATTCCGGGACAATACAGTGTCCCAGAATGAAAATGTCAGAGCGAGCAAACCCCCCCCATATCGCTGGCGCTCGCTCTGCCTCCAGCTCCACCTGAGACTCCAGTAACTGGTTGCTAGAGCCGCCTGGCAACCAGTGACATCATAGCCACGACTCTTGCCCAGCAAGCAAAGTGGAGGAGAAGTTAACTTTCACCTCTGCCGTGCCACTGCTCTCCACCATGGCGGACGAGGCTCAGCAGGGGCAGCTACAAAGACACTGATCCACCTGTCACAGGCGCTGCAGTCTGGGTCACCGCGATATCCGCCCCCTGCTGTCTCCCTGTCTCTATCAGCAGAGCGGACTGAAGCCGCCTCCCCCATGCTACTTACATGTACACAGGAGCTGTGTGCGTTACTGCAAGCTTAATGCCATATAGTTCTGTGTGTGTTACTGCCAGTTTAACGCCATATAGTTTTGTGTGCGTTACTGCCAGTTTAACGCCATATAGTTTTGTGTGTGTTATTGCCAGTTTAACGTCATTGACTTCTGTGTGTGTTACTGCAAGTTTAACGCCATTTACTTCTGTGTGCGTTACTGGCAGTTTAACGCTATATAGTTCTGTGTGCGTTACTGCTAGTTTAACGCCATATAGTTTTGTGTGCATTACTACCAGTTTAACACCATCTAGTTTTGTGCGTTACTGCAAGTTTAATGCCATCTAGTTTTGTGTGTTACTGCAAGCTTAACGCCATTTACTTCTGTGTGCATTACTGCCAGTTTAACACCATATAGTTTTGTGTGCGTTACTGCCAGTTTAACGCCATATAGTTTTGTGCGTTACTACAAGTTTAACGTCATTTACTTCTGTGTGTGTTACTGCATGCGTAACGCCATTTACTTCTGTGTGCGTTACTGCCAGTTTAACGCCATATAGTTTTGTGCGTTACTACAAGTTTAACGTCATTTACTTCTGTGTGTGTTACTGCACGCATAACGCCATTTACTTCTGTGTGCGTTACTGCCAGTTTAACACCATATAGTTTTGTATGCGTTACTGCCAGTTTAACGCAAAATAGTTTTGTGCGTTACTGCAAGTTTAACCCCATTTACTTCTGTGTGCGTTACTGCCAGTTTAACGCCATATAGTTCTGTGTGCGTTACTGCCAGTTTAACGCTATATAGTTTTGTGTGTGTTACTGCCAGTTTAACGCCATATCGTTTTTTGCATTACTGCAAGTTTAACAGCATTTACTTCAGTGTGCATTACTGCCAGTTTAACACCATATAGTTTAGTGTGCATTACTGCCAGTTTAACGCCATATCGTTTTGTGCGTTACTGCAAGTTTAACGCCATTTACTTCTGTGTGTGTTACTGCCAGTTTAACGCCATATAGTTTTGTGTGCGTTACTGCCAGTTTAACGCCATATAGTTTTGTGCGTTACTGCAATTTTAACACCATTTACTTCTGTGTGCGTTACTGCAAGTTTAACGTGATTTACTTCTGTGTGCGTTACTGCAAGTTTAACGTGATTTACTTCTGTGTGCATTACTGCAAGCTTAACGCCATTTACTTCTGTGTGCGTTACCTCCAGTTTAATGCCATATAGTTCTGTGTGCATTACTGCCAGTTTAACGCCATATAGTTTTGTGTGCGTTACTGCCAGTTTAACGCCATATAGTTTTTTGCGTTACTGCAATTTTAACACCATTTACTTCTGTGTGCGTTACTGCAAGTTTAACGTCATTTACTTCTGTGTGCGTTACCAAGTTTAACACCATATAGTTCTGTGCGTCACTGTACGTTTGATGCATTATATTGCAGTATATTATAGTGTATCCGTGGAGTATGTCTGTGTAGTGTGAGTACTCAAATTAAAGTGCACCAAACACCACTTTACATTAGTTAAAGTGCATCTACGTACAGATTGCCACTTCTTCTTTACATTTGCTAATAAGCACCGCCCCCTCCCTCCCAATAAGGTCTGGGAGGACAACAAGGAGAGACAGACGTTCCCTTAGCACTGTAAGGGGGCCAGCAACACATGTGTCCACAGGCAAAGGTGGATGTGGTGGTCAGTCCTCAGGCAGGGCATAATTTCCTCTGTTTAGTGAGTTTGCCTGTGCTATCCAGCCACAGCATGCAGAGGAGGTGGTGGACTGACTTACTAAACCTTCCTCATCCTCCTCATACTCTGTCATGCAAGCAGAGACAAGTGTGCAGTCCCCTGCAGTTGCCAGAGTGGATAAACCTGCCTCCTTGTCCACATCTATTCCTGCCATAGCCCCAACAGTAGCCATGGAGGAGTCAGCTGAGTTATTTGACCACAGTGTTAGCCACTTGCTCCTTGATGATGCCCAGCCATTACTGGATTCAGATGTTGGTTCTGAGGTTGAGGATGACAGGAACATGAGCCTAGAGAGAGCGGAGAACACTGGTAGACAAATTGGTATTCATGTTCCCCCAGCCGCAGCATATTGCCAAATTGTCTACAGGGCAATGATGATGATGAAGATGGAGGAGATGGAGATGATGATGATGATGAGGTCACTGATGCGACTTGGGTGCCAGATGGAGCAGAGGAGGAAACTGAAGGTTAGGCGGCACAACCCCATGGAGGCCGACATCAAGAAAGAGTAGAGGAGCAGCCACCTAATACCATCACATTCTGCAGCTGTTATCTCCCGGCCCACTTCCCAAAGCTCAGCTGTCTGGGCCTTTTTCAGCACATCTCCAGCAGATCGCACTGTTGCTATCTGCAAACTGTATCTCAAACGTGGCAAAAACACCAGCCATTTGGGTACCACATGCTTAACAAGGTATTTAACATCCAACCACTCAGCCCGTTGGCAAGAGCACCTAAAAGCCACACAAAAGGGGCACAAATCTGTCCCTCATCCTCCTTACCCACTTCAGTCTGCCCCTGCTATACCGAGTCATTACCTCTCAGCAGGCTCAACTGACAGGGATGATGGTATAGCACAGGGTGTCCCAGGTCCTAGCAGCACATCTGCCAGCAGCGCACCACCAGCTGTAGACTGTAGCCAGCAAATTTCTCTGCCTTATCTGCTGCAGCGGTAAAAAAAAAATACAGTCCCTGCCACCCACATGCAAGCTTGATAAAGCTGTTGGCTCTCCAACTTTTGCCTTTCAGTCTGGTGGATTCTGCCCCCTTCCATGAATTTGCACAATGTGCTGTACCACAATGGCAGGTTCCCAGTCGGTACTACTTTTCACGTAAGGCCGTTCCATCTCTCTATCATCACGTGGAAGGGAATGTTCTGGCATCGTTGGGCAAGGCAGTCAGCCATAAAATCCACCTTACTGCTGACACGTGGTCTAGCAAGCATGTGCAGGGACGATTTATTTTGTTCACAGCACACTGGGTAACGCCGCATTGCAATTCGGAAGGATGCAGGACAGGGCTTGGTGTTGCAGCTTGTTGTGCCCCCACATCCTATTGAACATCAGGTACCTCCTAAGCCTTCAAAGGGCTATTCCATGAGTCAGGCTAAAAGGTGGCATGCAGTGTCTCAGCTGGTGTGTCTAGGGGACAGGAATCACACAGGAGCAGAGATTCTTGTAGCTCTGCAGGGACAGGCCCAGAGGTGGTTCACACCACGCCAGCTGGGGCCAGGAACAGTGGTGTTTGATAATGGCTCAAACCTCCTGTCCCCCTTAGACAGAGAAGTTGACACATGTGCCATGCCTGGCACATGTCCTCATTTTGGTGGTGCAGCATTTAGTAAATACGTTTGAAAGATGTGCCTGCCCCGTAAACCGCCTGATTTGTGACATGCCCACCAGGTGGAACGCAACTTTGGCAATGCTGAAGTGGCTATACATGCAGCAGAGGGCCATCAACGAGTACCTGTGCGAGTACGGCACGACGACAGGCTCAGGCCGCCTCTGCTTTTTTTCCCCATGGCAATGGCTGATCATTAAGGATGCATGCACTGTACTGTCATCATTTGAGGAGGCCACAAGGATGGTGAGCCGTGACAGTGCATGTATCAGTGACACAATCCCTGTTGTGTTTCTGCTGGTGCAGACTCTGCGTGGCATTATGGACAGGGCACTGAAAGCAGAGCAGCAGGAGGAAGAGGAGGACTTCCTTTCCTCTCAAGGCCCACTTTATTCAGACACCATCATTCCTATGAATATAACAAAAATACTGCGCTTATATTATGTGTAAATCAATATCATAAAGGTTATAATACACATTAAAGTGATAGATGAGTACATATAATCAAAGTTATGATGCAATGGGTGTGCTGAGTGAACGAGGATAGAGTCCAGAAATCTTCCTCAAATAATGACAGTCACTGAACAGGTTGGTCTTCATATAAACATTTAAAATTGATCCGTGTTCAAAGTGTGCAGTGATTCAGGTGACATCCAAAAATGGTGAGTGGGTGCACTTACCAGAGGCTGGTAGGACACCAGCAATCAACGTAGTCTTGCAGTTCCCAAGTTGATAGGATGAATAATGGTGGTTATAAAGTGACAAGTGCTCGCAAAGTGCTTTGTGTGTGAATATCCGAAACTTGAAATCTTATGCGCTTACCAAACGCCAGTAATTAACCAGCAGTTGTAGTTAGGACCCCTTGGGAGGAGGGAAGGAGAAAGGAAGAGATGGGTGGAAAAGTTCCTCTTAGATCTTGGATCATCCACTTCTTTGTCCTCTCTTCGGGGTTATTAATGCCAATGATGCAGGATGAGAACGCTCAAGCAGTGTAAAACATAAAGAAGAAGAGGTGCTCCATAGCGTAATCCAGTTTTTTAAAATTTTATTCCAAAGTGTAGTTAAAAACACTTACATGGTAAAAAGGATACAGAGCTCTGATAAAAACGGTCATCCAAACGCAGTGAACCGAGGGGACAGGGTCCATTATATATAGGCTTCCAGTATCCGTAGTTTCAGGTGCTGCACATCTCGTATCTTCACAACATATGTTTTTTTTATGGTCAGTAAAAACCAATACCGGGTGAGCTTCTCCTTCCAGGAGGTACCGCCATTCCTCCAAAGCCGACTTGATGGCCAGCAATTCCCTATCACCGACATCATAGTTCCAGCAAGATGGTGCACCACCACATTATGGGTGTCAGGTCCGAGCATTCCTAGATGAACAGTTTCCTGGAAAGTGGATTGGTCGTCGTGGGCCAGTTGAATGGCCCCCAAGGTCTCCCGATCTGACCCCCTTAGACTTTTATCTTTGGGGTCATCTGAAGGCAATTGTCTATGCTGTGAAGATACAAGATGTGCAGCACCTGAAACTATGGATACTGGAAGCCTGTGCTAGCCTTTCTCCTGTGGTGTTGCTATCAGTGTGTGAAGAGTGGGAGAAGAGGGTTGCATTGACAATCCAACACAATGGGCAGCACATTGAACACATTTTATAAGTGGTCAGAAACTTGTAAATAACTCATGAAAGAATAAAGTTACGTTAAAACCAAGCACACCATTGTTTTTCTTGTGAAATTCCCAATAAGTTTGATGTGTCACATGACCCTCTTCCTATTGAAAAAACAAAAGTTGGATTCAAAATGGCCGCCATGGTCACCACCCATCTTGAAAAGTTTCCCCCCTCACATATACTAATATGCCACAAACAGGAAGAATATCACCAACCATTCCCATTTTATTAAGGTGTATCTATATAAAAGGCCCACCCTGTATAATCCCCTCCATCAGTTCTCCTTAGCTGTATAGTGTAGTGATGATGGGAGGAGTTCTGCAGAGGTCAGATGTTATTTCCTGTCAGTGAAATAGCTGCTCTATCCCACAGACATCCAGACTTCTATGATGCTCAGTCTATTCTACATAACACACACCCATCTGCCAATCTATAGCTGGGTGTGTGCTATGTAACCACAGCACAAGATAGTACAGGTTACTTTGCACACAGATCAGCCTATTACTCTGTGTGCTTCTCTCTGTCTGCACTCCTCTGGTAATTTGTAATCTGGAAGAACAGAAGGAGCCAGGAGCTAGAGCAGTGGGCGGGCAAAGGCAGGACATAGGTGGGAGTGGGCGGGGCTTCAGGGGCCAATCGTGGGCAGAGCCTAACCATGATTCTCTGCAGAATGAAATCACTCAGCTTCCCATGTGATTTTTGGTGCTGAAAGCGGTACCATTATTTTGCATGGAAATTTGGCGTTTTATATTGTAGGCCTGTAATTCTTAGGAATAACTCACTTAAATCTGTCTAGTAGATATCTCGGGTAAAAAATAACTATAAATAATAACAAATAATATAATAATAATACTTTTTATTCAATACATTTTAGTAAATAATATAATCAAAAACACTGTCATTTTTTTGGCCAAACACCGGTTTTTTTACTGTCACAAAAACTAATATAATAAATGATTTTACATAACTTATTTTTCATAATAATAATATAATAAACAATAATAAATATCAATAAAAAATGGGCTCTATAGATGATCTGTCTAAATTCACTCAATAAGGATTCTTAATGTCCGGATGTTATATTTTGCGGTTTAAAGGTACGTTTTATTACCATGGCGAAAGTCGTGGTTTTTAGTGTACCCTTCGACTCACTAAAGTAAGACGTCTCTTAGTACCAATCCGAGACGGGTGCTAACCGGGGACTTCGGGGCGGGTGAGGGTGGATACAG
>BLSH010318597.1:0-12026 GCA_018402905.1 Glandirana rugosa | reverse complement strand
CACTTGCCCTAGTTTGAAGATGATTTTAGAACAGTTATATGGCTTCTACCGTTAATTAATACTTTTCAGACACAGTTTGAAGATGAACCACATTCATCTCCATTTTTGCATTTTTTATGTTTTTATTTTTTTAAAAATATTTAAAGTTATTTCCCTGTCCCCATTTTTTTGTAGGGCGCTTGCCCTACCCTTACCCCCATTTTACTTCCTTTTGCAGCCCTCTGGGGCTTTCCAGGACTTTCCTACAGCCATTTTTGTGCCTAAAAGTTCGGGTCCCCATTGATTTCAATGGGGTTCGTTGTCCGTGCGATCGTTCGGGTTCCGTCCGGACCCGGACCCGGACTTTGTCCCGAAGTTCGGACGGACCAGCAGAACCCGAACTTCCAGGTGTTCGCTCAACTCTACTTGTGACCTTTTCTTTCTTATAATGGTTGATGGAGAGTAATAAGTGGACTATATGACTGCTCTGGGGAATCAAGGCATATCAACTACATAATATGAGCTGTCTGACTATCTGATACAATTAGGAGGTGAAATTTAAGGTGAGTGGATCACTGATTGGGGGTGTCTGGAAAAAAGATCAAGTGAACAATAAAAAGAGAAACTGAATTACACATATGAGGATGTCTTCTATATTCTAGTGTGGAATAGATTCAATCCTTATACAAACTGTGCTGCCACCTAGTGACAGAAGAGGGAAGGACTGGGTGGTTTTTGCATTAGTAAAACCATAATATATGCCAGTGTGCTTCTCCAGTACAGTAATACACAGAACTATCATCTGTGACCATATTGTTCATCTTTAGAGATACCATATTATTACTGTCATCCCTGGATATTGTGAATCTTCCTTTAATCACATCTGCGTAGTGTGTGCTTGTACTGTATATGCGGCACAGCCATTGTAATCCTTTCCCGGGGGCCTGTCTGACCCAATGGATCCAGTGGCTGCTAAAAGAGAATCCAGAACCTTTACATGTCAGTGTATAGGAGCTCCCAGGCTTCACTACGGCCGGATCTGACTGCAAGAGTTGTTGAGCCAAACAGACACCTGAAAATAACACAACATCAATATATCATTCATACATATCTTAGAAAATAAATATTCTTTCTAGGAGTTTCAATTAAATGTCATCAGAGCCGTATGGGTAAATGTTCAGTAATTTCCTACCTGTTAGGCATGTCAGTAATAATAAATGTCCAATAAAAATCCTCATTTTGGGAACAACTCGGTAACGTTTAGATTTGATTTCTAGAACTGGGCCCACTGTACTTTTATTCTGGTCAGAGTTGTAATACTTGGAAATGACGTAGAATTATTTGCATATAACAGTAGATATTTACACCACTGACTGCTAATACTGTATGTATATGTAAGTCAGCGATGACTATAGGTCACACTACAGTACAGTCTGCCTATTGAAATATGCAATCATTATACTTGCACTGATATGGATTAAATCCTCTAATATGATTAGTATTACTGCATTCTCAAATTCCTCTTTCTTCACAGACATACAAAATTTCATAAATGCTTTGTGACTTAAAGTGGTTCTAAAGGCAAAACATTTTTTACCTTTAATTCATTCCCTGCATTAACCACTTGCCCTCCGGAAGATTTTACCCTCTTTATGAACAGGTCATTTTTTGCTATTTAGCACAGCACTACTTTAACTGATAATTGGGCAGTCATGCAAAGCTGTACTCAAATAAAATGTATATAATTTTTTTTCCACACAAATAGAGTTCTTTTTGGTGGGTTTTTATTTATTGTGCTATAATAAAAAAAAAATACAGAAAAATTTTAAAAATTAAAACAATTATTTTTTAATTTCTGCTATAAACATATAGCATGAACCACTTCAGCCCCGGAAGGATTTCCCACGTTAGGACCAGAGCACTTTTAGCAACTCGGCACTGCGTCACTTTAACTGACAATTGCGCGGTCTTGCAACATTATACCCCAACAAAATGTGCGTCCTTTTTTTCCCCAGAAATAGAGCTTTCTTTTGGTGGTATTTGATCACCTCTGCACCATTTCTGATCACCGCTATAAACAAAAAAAGAGTGACAGTAAAAAAAAAAAAAAAAACAATATTTCTTACATCTTGCTAAAATACAAATCCAAAAAAAAAAAAAAAAAAAACAAAAGTATTCATCAGTTTTGGCCGATTTATATTCTTCCTCATGTTTTTGGTAAAAAAAAAATGCAATCGGCATTTATTGATTGGTTTGCACAAAAGTTGCCGCTTTACAAACCATGAGAATTAATTTCTGGCGTTTTTACAATTTTTCTTTTTTTTACTAGTAATGGCGGTGATCTGCGATTTTAATTGGGACTTTGATATTGGGACAGACATGTCGGACATTTTTGACACTTTTTTGGGACCAATAATATTTATACAGCGATCAGAAATTTAAATATCCACTGATTACTGTATAAATGTCATTGACAGGGAAGGGGTTAACCTGCAGGGGGAGATCTAGGGGTTAACTGTGTGTCCCTAGGCATGTTCTAACTGTGAGGGGGCTGGGCTGCCAGGGGCATAAGAGATCTAACTGATCCCAGTGACAGGGATCAGCAAAACTTTTAAATAATAAGTGCAACAAGTTGCGGTCTGTTTCAAACCAAAGCAATGGCAGTCCCGTCGAGGAGCGCAATGTCATCCCTAGACGGGACCGGCATTGCTTTGGTTTGAAACAGACCGCAACTTGTTTCACTGTGCAAGGACACAGCAAAACTGTGAATGTAATACTTTTATATTGAATAAAATAGTTTGGAACGTGCTACACTATTGCCATTTATTCCTTTATGATTCGGGAGGATGATCAAGACGATCCTGGGAAACTTCATTTGACACAGTGAGACTCTTACCAGTATATCATCTATCCCATCTAATCCCACACACAGGCTTAAAGGACCTCCGTGATAGGGGTCATTGCTGGAGGGTAAGAGGCAGTATGTGTGAGTGTCAGTGAAGGTTTTCTTTATGGGACCACCTTTCCTAATGTCGTTTGTTCACCTGTTTTATGAGGACTGGTTCTTTTGGACTTTGTATACATAGAAGTTTTTTCAGCGTTGCACCTACATTTATAGTTTACTTCTGAGGTTAGTTCAACCAATTTGTGCCGGCAGCTGACTATCCTTCTTTTTTATTGTTATTTAGCGCGGTTGATTTAAAAAAAAAAATTGTAGATCTTTTAAATGCCCATAACAGATCGGGGAACCGCCATGTTTACATAGGCGGTTCCCTGTTCTTCCTCTCTGCCAGGCAGTCGCGGCTCGCCGGCAGAGATCGAGTCAGCCCGAGCTGTGGCCACACTCCTGCAGAGTGCAGCGGGCACGAGAGCACTCCGCCTGCTACAGTGGACGGTGATTCGCGGGACGCTGCCACTCTGTAGCATTAAACGTATGCGAGACGGTTAGGAACCAGTTAAAATATTGTAAACATCAAATTTCTTCATAAATTTAGGCCATGTATTCTCCTACATGTCTTTGGTAAAAAAAATCCCAATAAATGTATATTGATTGGTTTACGTGAACTTTATAGTGTCCACAAACTATGGGATATATACTGTATTTTTTTTTTTTTATACTAGTAATGGCGGTGACTGCAATAGTGCGGTGGACAATCCAACACTAACCAACACTTTGTGGGAACTGACTAACTGCCAATACACTAAAGCTTTACATTGTATGCCTCAGGTATATTGTGCATGAGCCTTCACATGTGGAAATTCTATGTTTCCTGAGATTTAAATTCAGCCCTATATAAGCATGTATAGCCATGTAGCAAATTCATATGTGGACTAATACTGACAAATGGTATTAGCATCATCAATGCAACTATTAGTACTACCCCTGCTACTATTACTAATGCAAATGCAAATACTACTGCTAAGAATAGTTATCATTCATTTCAAAGGGAACTCTTTCCAGGAAATTCCAAATTATTGCATCCTAAAAGTTTTTGTTATACAGTTATACTCTCATGGTGGTCTCTGGCATGCTAATATGCAGCCATTTCTTTAGAGACCATATTATAGTTACCAATGGATATTGTAATACATCCTTTTATTTCATATGCATAATATGTGGTACCTCTATATACTGTGTGTGACACAGCTATTGTAAAATTCTATTGGGTGCCTGCCTAAGCCAGCTCATCCAATAACTGACTGTCGGCCCATTGGCTTTATAGGTCAGTGTGTGGGTTTCATCACCACTTATCTGATTGTATAAGTTGTGCCCACTGGACACCTCTAAAATACATGTGTTTTAATACACTAGCATACCTAATGTTATTCGATTTTCCTTTAATTGTTATATGCTGTATTGTCTGGCCTGCTATATAAGTCAGTGCTATACAAATGCCCGATAAAGACTTCTTTGTTTTCATTTACTATAAGGCTGCATTCACACTACAGCGTTTTAAATCGCGGGCAGATGTGCTACGAATCTGCCCGCAATTTGACAGCGCCGATGTGTGAATGACAACAGTAGCTCCTGAACTATTTTTGGGTGACATGCGTCCCGCGATGTGGGTTGCCGCGATTGCAGCGCGATTTATTGCACGACAATCACGGCAGACCTGCACTGCGATTTGAGGTGTCATTCAAATGAATGGCATCTCAAATGTGAGTCCCGCGATTTGTCATTCACACATCGGCGCTGTTAAATGGTGGCAGATTCGTGGCGAATCTACCCGTGTTTCAAAACACTGTAGTGTGAATGCACCCTGCCTGTGATGTTTTATATATATATATATATATATATATATATATATATATATAAAATATATATATATGCAGCATCTTACAAAAGTCAGTACACCCCTCATATTTTTTAAATATTTTATTATATCTTTTCATGTGACAACGCTGACGAAATAACACTTTGGCCAAGCACGGTGGCCAAGACCATACAGCGGTTTAACAGGTCTGGTTCCACTCAGAACAGGCCATGCCATAGTCGATCAAAGAAGTTGAGTGCACATGCTCAGCGTCATATCCAGAGGTTGTCTTTGGGAAATAGATCCATGAGTGCTGCCAGCATTGCTGCAGAGGTTGAAGGTGTGCAGGGTCAGCCTGTCAGTGCTCAGACCATATGCCACACACTGCATCAAATTGGTCTGCATGGCTGTCATCCCAGAAGGAAGCCTCTTCTAAAGATGATGCACAAGAAAGCCTGCAAACAGTTTGCTGAAGACAAGCAAAATAAGGACATGGATTACTGGAACCATGTCCTGTGGTCTGATGAGACCAAAATAAACTTATTTGGTTCAGATGGTGTCAAGCGTGTGTGGCAGCACCCAGGCGAGGAGTACAAAGACAAGTGAGTCTTGCCTACAGTCAAGCATGGTGGTGGGAGTGTCATGGTCTGGGGCTGCATGAGTGCTGCTGGCACTGGCCAGCTATAGTTCATTGAGGGAACCATGAATGTCAACATGTACTGTGACATACTGAAGTAGAGCATTATCCCCTCCCTTCGGAGACTGGGCCGCAGGGCAGTATTCCAACATGATAACGACCCCAAACACACCTCCAAGATGACCACTGTCTTGCTAGAGAAGCTGAGGGCAAAGGTGATGGACTGGCCAATCATGTCTCCAAACCTAAACCCTATTGAGCATCTGTGGGGCATCCTGACACAGAAGGCGAAGGAGCGCAAGGTCGCTAACATTGTCATGGAGGAGTGGAAGAGGACTCCAGTGGAAATCTGTGAAGCTCTGGTGAACTCCATGGCCAAGAGGGTTAAGGCAGTGCTGGAAAATAACGGTGGCCACACAAAATATTGACACTTTAGGCCCAATTTGGACATTTTCACTTAGGGGTGTACTCACTTTTGTTGCCAGCGGTTTAGACATTAATGGCTGTGTATTGAGTTATTTTGAGGGGACAGCAAATTTACACTGTTATACAAGCTGTACACTCAATACTTTACATTGTAGCAAAGTGTCATTTCTTCAGTGTTGTCACATAACCAGATATAATAAAATATTTACAAAAATATGAGGGGTGTACTCACTTTTGTGAGATACTATATATATATTTTATATTATGTGCGAGAACCCCAGTAGGAGTTCCCACGATTAGTGGTCAGCAATGGGAGGCTGTCAGCCAGGGATGCCAACCGTCAGCAGGGCCAGATTAAGAGCATCATGGGCCTGGTGCCGAGGATTTTGGTAGACCTTTTTTGGGAATAAATAAAATGAAAACACAAACAATTTTTGTTAAAATAAATAAATTATTAAAACAAATTAAATTAAATAGAGATGGGGGTAAGGGTGGATGAGGAGGGGCTGAAAGAGAAGCGGGGTGAGAAAGAGGAGGGTAAGAGATGGGGGAGAGAGAGGATGGTAAGAGATCGGGGAAAGAGAGAGGGTGCCTTTGGGTAGCTTAAGTGAAGTAGTAATGTGGCTCTTGTAGTGTGTGTGGGGGGGGGGTCCACAATGGGGTACGAGTGGAAGGGGCTTAAATGGGCATAGTTAAACAAAACAAAAGCCTTCTTGTACTCTTGAAATTGCCACCCTGCAAGCCAGAGTCTCAGGGACATATACAAACCCCAGCACAATCATTATTTTAAAAATGAAACACTGCCGTTACTTATGATTTTATGTACACTGGAAATAGAGAGCTAACACTCCAAACTGTAATCCTTCCTCTGTTACCTCAGGACATCCCCCTTCCCCCACCTGCCAACCTTTGCAGTACAGACTGATGGCAGGCTCAGTGACAGTGGCAGGCAGGGCATGCTTGTTGTTGATATACCTTTGAATATGCCCCGCGATATACATATCAATGACATCTGCCACCAGTGCTGGGACAAGGCCATCCAGTGCCCAAGACAAAGATACCAAGCTGCACCCCCCTACACACACACACACACACCATAGAGGAAGGGGAAGGGTTGGCAAGTGGGTGTTGGTGTGGGTAAGATGGGGCGTATGAGATGCAAGGTAGGTGATGTGACCTGGAGGGTGAGAGATGCATAGCACAAAGGCAGTGTAATGAAACAGGGTGGGGGAGATGGATAGGAGGGAAGTTCTGGAAAAGGTAAAAGGTTTGCATTCAGAGGTGCTGTGATCTATAAAGTAAAGTAGTTGGTAGAGAGGCACAGTGACCAGAGAGAGGTGGGTGGGAGATGCTGTAACTGTGTAGAGAAGGTGAGTTGGTATAGGGGGGGGTTTATGGTGGCAGGAAGACGCTGTGACTAGGAGAGGGGGTGGACTGTAATGAAAATGGGGTTGGAGGGAGGTGTTGTGATTATGGGACCTTGTCAATGTTACCACTAGCTTCCTCCAGAGGTAAATTTTACAATGTTACCACAAGCTTCCTCCAGAGGTATATTTTACAATGTTACCACTAGATTCCTCCAGAGGTATATTTTACAATGTTACCACCAGCTTCCTCCAGAGGTATATTTTACAATGTTACCACTAGATTCCTCCAGAGGTATATTTTACAATGTTACCACTAGCTTCCTCCAGAGGTAAATTTTACAATGTTACCACCAGCTTCCTCCAGAGGTATATTTTACAATGTTACCACCAGCTTCCTCCAGAGGTATATTTTACAATGTTACCACTAGCTTCCTCCAGAGGTAAATTTTACAATGTTACCTCCAGCTTCCTCCAGAGGCATATTTTACAATGTTATCACTAGCTTTCTCCAGAGCTATATTTTATAATGTTACCACTAGCTTCCTCCAGAGGTATATTTTTCTCAGCAGACTCCTCACTCAAGGAGCTCCTCCTCCAGATCCAGGGCTGATGATTCCACTTTTCACAGAGAATGCCAGTAAATCCATTACCCTCTCCTGAAGTAATTAGTGCTTCTGGTCAGCCTGGACCAGTGGTAGAGCTTGCTGTTGCCCCACCTGCTTTGATATCGCTAACTGTACTGTAGCTAAAGTGAGAAATGGTTCAGTGGGTGTGTGTAGCGGTTTCATTTCTGGAGAGCCAGTGACACTGTGCTGCAAGCTGCCTAAACTGATATCATGGCTGCTGTCAGCACACCTTTGTCAGGGAGCTTGCTATCAGTAGACACCATTAACAAAATGTGTTTGGGCACATTGTTCTCCTCCTTTAACAATTTAGCTGATATTGCAGCAGGCAGCCTGCAGTAGTCATGGGACTCCATACAGAATGACAGGGCCCCCACAGCTCATTGCCTTGTGGCTCCCCTCTGCTTTGGTTAGCACACTGGAGCGGCGCGGAGCGGAGCGACTCTGCGGTCCGTTCACATCTAGGCGAATTGTCAGGCGACTTGAGTCGCCTGACAATTCGCCTCAATGCTGTGCAAATGGGACCGTTCTAATAGGAGCGAATCGCTTTGCTCCGCCTTAGAAAAATGGTCCCTGCACTATTTTCAGGGCGATCTCAGGCGGCTTGCATTGACTTCTATGATAGAAGTCTCTTCGCAAGCCGCCTGAGATCACCTGGAGCGTCGCATCGCGTCGCATCGCGCCGCTTCGCGCCGCTTCGCGCCGCTCCGCGCCGCTCCAGTGTGAACCAGCCCTAAAAGTAAAGGGGGCTGAATACAAATGCACGCCACACTTTTCAGATATTTGTTTGTAAAAAATAAAATACATTTATGTTTTTGGATGTAATATAACAAAATTTTAAAAATGTCAAGGGTATGAATACTTTTCAAGGCACTGTAAGTGAATTAGATTGAAACATCATATTTCTGTTTATTTTGTCTGCATTCAAAATAATTAGACTTTTCTAACATAGGTTCTGTCGTAGCCCTGAGATTTACACTTGTGATGTAGTCTTATAGGTAAAGTCCCAAATGAGAAAACGTGTGTGTGTGACCACGTTCAGACCTCCACACAGTGACATTTTATTTAATTTTTTTGTAGGTATTTATATAGTGCAGGCAATTTAAACAGCGCTTTACATATATATTGTCCATTCACATCAGTCCCTACCCTCAAGGAGCTTACAATCTAAGGTCCCTAACTCACATTCATACATATACCAGGACCAATTTAGACAGGATTTAATTAACCTACCAGTATGTCTTTGGAGTGTGGGAGGAAACCGAATTCCCCGGAAGAAACACATACAGACACAGGAAGAACATGAAAACTCCATGCAGGTAGTGACATGGTTGGGATTCAAACTAAAGAGCCTAGTGCTGCCAGGTGGAAGTCTAAAGGTTTATTGAATACCCATTTTTAAGTACTGGAGTAGATTTACATATGATGGTATTTGGAATAGATATCCCAATGATAAATGTTAATACGCAAGTTGAATTCTCTATATAACAGCATAGCGTACAAGTTTATTTATTTATTTTTTATAACTATTAACCTGGGGCATGTGACTTCCATTGCTTAGTAACCCAGTGATATAATTTATTATTTTAGTTAATTTTTTAAAACTGTTGTGCACATTCTGTGTTGCGCCTTATAAACTTGATGTAGATATATTTTGGATATTTGATGCACACGGCAAACTAGGACCCCGCCGCATGCACTGAACATCAATCAGTATATGAGCAACTAGATAGGTTTATGGATTACAACTGTGCATGTGAGGGTACATGTGAGAATACAGGTGGGCCCAAAATCAGATCAAATCCTCAATGTTTGTTCCTTCTCTTATGTATTACATTTCATAAATCAGCCCCACTCTATTTTATTTTATTGTTTTCCTAAGCAGATGTAAGTACAGTAAAACCTTGGTTTGAGAGTAACTTGGTTTGAGAGCGTTTTGCAAGACAAGCAAAATTTTTAAATTAATATTGACTTTATATCCAAGCGATGTCTTGATATAGAAGTAGCGTCATGTCACAACTGAGTATAAGGCCTCATACACACGGGCGTATCTAAACAAAACGTCGGGCCCGACGTCAAGGAAAACAAATCTGCGTTTTTCGGCGTTATGCATCGGCGTTAGTGAGCGTTAGTGAGCGTCGGCGTCAATGGGCGTTTTTTAAAAAAAATCATCCCTCTGCTATTTTTCAACCTAAAAACGTTGGCGTCAAAAAATGCCGGAAAACGCCGGTACAATATTAGTTGGTGTTTGTTGGCGTTAGTTGGCGTTTGTTGGCGTTTTGCGGCGTCAAAAAATGCCAAAACGTTACAGCCTCAGAACGCGATGGCCGTGGGTTCTACTTTCAGCTCACTAACGCCGACGCCATCTACAGCTCAAAAACGCTGACGTTTTTATGGGGCTATTGACTAACATGGAGAGCTGCAAAAAACGCCAGAAAACGTCGGCGTCAAAAAACGTCCGTTTGTATGAGGCCTAAAAGAGAAAAGAGGCGACTCTAAGTGCAGCAATATGGTTACATTTAATGAAGGTACAACATTTAGCAACTCACATGGTTGATGATTAAAACAGGCACATCTAACTATGCAGGCATCCAGGGTAAAGCTGGCCACATAGACCGTCCTCAGCACTGCCATCGATGTCATCCCCCCCATGCTGCGCTCCATGAGCGTTTCAAGCCTCCCTTTCAGATCGCTCTACTGAAGGGTAGTCTTCCCGGTCAGGATTGCAGACTGACAGCGGTGAGGAGGTGGTGCGGAGGATGGTCTATGTGGACAGCTTTACCCCGGATGCCTGCATACTTAGATGTGCCTCTTTTTATCATCAACCATGTGATTTGCTAAATGTCGTACCTTCATTTAATATAACCATATTGCTACACTTAGAGGCATCTCTCTTCTCTTTTATACCCAGTAGCTCCTGCCGGATTTTGCATCTAATCCCCTTGTGGAGGCGGCCATTTGTGAATGGACATTTAATGGTTACACAACCTATCACGTTGCTATAATCTTTTTATATAGACTATAAACTGAAGGACTTATGAGTACATGTTTGTGGAACAAATCATCTGAGTTTCCATTATTTCTTATGGAGAAATTTGCTTTGATATAAGAGTGCTTTAGATTACAAGCATGTTTCAAGAACGAATTATGCTCCCAATCCAAGGTTTTACTGTACTTATAAACATTTTCATACGTCTATATTATTTGTTTAGAAGAAAACAATTAATATCAGCTACTGCCTAGGTCAGTACCACATCCCTGAAGAAACTAAAGAAATAAACTTACTCTCGAAAGGGGGAGAAAACCCTCTCAAAGAGCATAGCAAAAAAGATGGGACTTTGCTGGTACTGAAAAACCCTCTCTGAATGATCAGACGTAAACATAGAATATTCTATGTATAACAAAGTTTAATAAATTGGTAACATGTACATCATAAAATAACCTATAAAAGGTGAAAAAACAAACATATAAATATAAATCATGATAAACCGAACTTGACATAACATGACCCGTAGGGTCTGAATACTCCCAGTCAGTAGAGAGGACGTGGTGTGGCTCTGATGACTGGTTGTTGAAGGTGGAGGATATGTGTCTCTTTTCCCTACGCGTTTCGCCAGTTAGGCTTCTTCAGGGGAAGCATAGATATAAAACCCATAAGGGTATACATATCCTAAGTAGATAGAAAATAGTCTGGTAAAACGTAGAAATATACATTATGACAGATATTACACAAATAAAGTCCCGCTTCTGGGATGAATTTGCAATTTATATAAGTCTGATCATTACATCAAGTTAGACAAACATACTATTCAACCAACAATAAGGTGGAATGAAAAAATTAATAACAAAGAGAGAATAATATACATGCAAATTGCATATATAGAATCTAACAACAAGAGTTGCGATTACCTTGGGATTGAAAATTGAAGGGAAACACTCCATATAATGATATGACTCACCTGTCCTTATTTCTGAGATTATGTAGGTATTCAGGAGGTATATCAAAATTAACTTTTCGTAGCTAGTCCCTACTTCAAACTCAAGAGGGAAAAGCAGAAAACTTATCTCAGAAATAAGGACAGGTGAGTCATATCATTATATGGAGTGTTTCCCTTCAATTTTCAATCCGAAGGTAATCGCAACTCTTGTTGTTAGATTCTATATATGCAATTTGCATGTATATTATTCTCTCTTTGTTATTAATTTTTTCATTCCACCTTATTGTTGGTTGAATAGTATG
>BLSH010318482.1:109936-127522 GCA_018402905.1 Glandirana rugosa | reverse complement strand
GTACATTTTTCTGGGGCTGATATAACATCTGCCCAAGGAGATGAGATCTTTCATGTATCACCTCCTGCCATAAACATTAGGCGCTACTGGTTTTAAAGTGATTGTAAAGGAAGGGGCGTGGCCGAGCGCGGTCTGAGATGGCCGCACTGTGAAGGAGCTCCGACACAGACACCGATCAAGCGACTCCAGCGACTACCAGGGTTATCATTAATCCGGCAAGATCAGCTCCTAACACCCGCTAGATCAGCCCGCGATGACAAAAAGGCTCAACGCCCGTACAGCGCCGCAGAAGCTGACGGATTTTTACCCGTCCTCAGCCTCGCTGCACGCTCTGCAAGATGGCGACGGCGGCTCCATCCACGGAGCACAGCTCGCATCCCACAGTAAAGGAGGAGAACCCCAGGGGCTTCCTACCACCGGAGAAGAGGTCCAGGTACAGAACTTGAGGGGCCCAAGTGTGCAGACCTCCCCAGATAGTCCCACAACTAGAAGCCCCACGAAACACAAGAAAAGCAGGCAAGGGGAGGGAGAAGAAGCCCGCAATCACCATTCAGGCCCAAACCATGAATCTGAGCAGACATCTCCCACACCGCTGCTGGAGGATTTCCCATCCTTGTTCCAGCCAACCTCACTGGCAGACATAAGAGATATGTTGCTCTGACTGCGTAGCTCCCTTCACACGGACATGACAGGCATGATCACAGGCGTCTCACAATCCATACAAGACCTGTCCATGAGAGTCTCCCAAGGGGAAGAAAAAATAGGAGATATGTGCCATGTACACAACGACCTGATCGACTCCTTTAACGACCATGATAATGAAATACAAAAAATAAACGCTAAATTCGCTGATTTAGAGGACAGGTCGAGAAGAAATAATATAAAATTCAGGGGAATCCCCGAGAGCATCCCAGACGCAGCCTTAATGGACTTTCTCCAACAACTGATGGAAGAACTGATCCCAGGCTCAGACCCCAAAGATATGACCATCGACAGAACTCATCGAATCCCTAAGCCACCATTCCTTGCTGACACCGTACCAAGGGATGTCCTGGCCAGAATCCACTTTTTCCACTTTAAAGAAAAAGTAATGAAAGCAGCCAGAAGTAACCCAAAATTATCTGAAAAATGTCACGGCATAGCACTGTACACTGACCTCTCGGCAGCTACCATTCGCACTAGAAGACAATTCCTCACCCTGACAAAAGTGTTACGCAACCACGGTATACCCTACCAATGGGGTAGACCCACCAAACTGCTCATCACAAGACAACACAAGAAATACACAGTCTTCTCCTTGGATAAAGGTTTGAAACTCCTCAAAGACTGGAAAATCCTACCGCCTGATTCGGAAGAAAGAGAAAGAACCCATCCCTCCAAGATTGCCATGGAGTGGTCCTAAACTAGGACCCTAAACAACTACTAAGCTCCAACCCTGCCAACAAAAGGGTGTCTGTCGTTTCTCCTTAGGCCAATGAAACTCTCACCAATATATTTGGCTTACTACTCCTACTCAGTTTATCCCTCCTTTGGGATCTTTACCCCCACTCCTGGGCAACATGTTGTTGCGCATGTTGGCTGGACTTTTTCTCCAGCTATTTTTTCTACACAGTTACTGAACTTTACAGTGTTCGTCAGACATGCAGAAAAGAACCTTACCCTACCAGACAGCAACAGTCTACTTAAGAAACAGACCGCATTAGTACTTCTCCCTCATCATCGCATAAATGCTGAATGGAACAACAAGCACTCACAGAATCATCATAACCCCATCACCAAACCTAATTGGATCAGCAACACCGACAGCGAAATTACAACTTCTCATCATGGCTCTTAAAATACAGTCATACAATGTACGAGGACTCAACAGCCCGTTTAAAAGAACTGCACTAAACGAAGAACTGAGATCCACACAATGTGACATCCTCTTTATTCAAGAGACCCATTTTGCGAAGAAGAAAATCCCACACCTTTACCTGAAAGACTTCACCATAGTTGCCATGGCCTGTTCCGAAAAAAAGAAAGCAGGTGTCCTCATCGCTTTCAGGACAAATATGAACTTCCAAATCCTTTCACATGAGGAAGACTGCAACGGCAGATACATCTTCTTGATATGTAAGATAAACAAAGTATTATATACTCTGGTTAATTTGTATGTCCCAAATGTCAGACAAATTGTTTTTCTAAACAAAGTGATGAAAAAACTAACCTTGATTAAACAAGGCTTTTTAATCTTAGGCGGAGATTTAAACGTTGTGGTCCAACGTTGGATTCCTCTACAAAATCCCAAAGAAAATTGTGCAATCTAAATAACTTTCTCCATACCCACAATTTGTTTGACATCTGGAGAACACACCACACAAATGAAAAGGATTACTCGTACTATTCTGTAATACATCACACCTATACCAGAATAGATTACTTCCTCACGGACCAATGGACGCTACCCCACATCACCTCCTCCAAAATAGGCACTATCTCGTGGTCAGACCACGCACCCATCACAATCACCATTGCCCCAACTGACAAATTGAGACCCCCAATGACCTGGAGGATGAACACCTACATTCTAAACCTCCCCGAAACCGAAACTAAAATTAAATAAGCCCAAGATCTGTACTTTTCCACAAATGACACACCCTCCACAGACCGCTTTGTTCTATGGAATGCCCACAAAGCATTCATGAGAGGCATCTTCATACAACTAAGTTCCTAAGAAAAAAAAAACAGAGACAAAAAGTTTAAAACCATGACTCAACAAATCCGTGACTTGGACAACGACAATAAGAAAAACCCCACCCCACAAAAAGAGCAGGAGCTTCTAAAACTGAGAATTTCCCTGAGAGACCTTTTACTATATCAACATGAAAAATATATAAAATCTTTCAAATCACAACACTACTCCCTGAACAATAAAGCGGGCGCATTTTTAGCAAAATGCTTTAAGGGCAAGCGCAAGAAACACAACATACCATACATGACCCAAGCAAAAACCGGACTTAAAGTTTTCAGCTCCCAAAGATAAAGCAGACACCTTCAGAGCATATTACTCTGAACTCTATGACCTTAAGTCTGACCCACACACTATCCAACCCACAACAGAACACATACAAAAATTCCTCTCCCAACTATCCCTACCTAAACTATCTGAGGAACAGAGAACACTACTATCACAACAATTTACGGAAGAAGAGATAATCACAATCATTAATAACCTCCCAAAGGCCCCAGGAATAGATGGCTTCCCCAACGAATATTACCAAAAATTTTCGATCACATTGACACCCCACCTAACCAATATATTCAATCTAGCAATGACGAGAGGTAAGTTCCCTAGAGAAATGCTGCAAGCTATGATCACAACAATACCCAAACCAGGAAAGGACACATCATTCCCCGGGAACTATAGACCAATATCCCTACTAAACTCAGACTTAAAAATATATGCCAAAGCATTAGCCCAGAGAATACTCAATATCCTTCCCTCCCTCATCTACCCAGACCAAGTAGGTTTCATTAAAGGACGCCAAGCACCAGACGCGACAAGAAGAATTTTGAACATGTCGAGATCCAAAAAATTCCTACACTAATGATAGCATTAGATGCAGAAAAAGCCTTCGACCGTGTGCACTGGGGGTTCCTCAGGGAAGTCCTGGTGAAGTTCGGGTTCTCAGGCCCAATTCTTCAGGCAATCCTAGCTCTCTACACCAAACCCTCAGCAAAAGTCTTCACAGCAGGTACTCTATCTGAAGAATTCAAAATAACTAACGGCACACGACAGGGCTGCCCCCTGTCACCGCTGATTTTCGGTTTAGTGATGGAGCCCCTAGCGCACACGGTCCGATCGTCAGAAGCTATTAAAGGCATACAAATTGGTCAAACCTGCAATAAAATAGGGCTATTTGCAGATGATGTGATTGTAATAGCATCCAACCCCCTTCGCTCACTACAAGCCCTACAAATAACCCTCCAAAAATTCTCCAAACTCTCATATTAAACTCAATGAGAACAAAACACAAATCCTGGGAATAAACATCTCACCCAATCTCAAACAAAAAATCCTCTCCCGATTCCCTTATACATGGGCCGAACCACACATCCAATATTTAGGTATTCATATCCCCAATTCTTCCAGTAAAATTTACAACTCCAACTTCCGATCATTCCTAGATAAACTACCCAACGAATTATCCAACCTCTCCAAACTAGAACTATCAACCTCAGGCAAAATCCAGTTATTTAAAATGATAGTACTCCCAAAATTATTATACCTCTTTCGCACAATCCCAATCCCTTTACCAAATCTTTTCTTTAAGAAAGCACGCTCCCTAATTCTGAAGTACGTCTGGAGGAACAAAAGACCCCGATGTGCAACAAATGTCCTCACGAAACATAGAACATCTGGTGGCTTTTCTCTTCCAGACGTGCACCATTACTACCTAGCCTCCATACTGGATCAAACCAAAGCCTGGTGGAACCCATCTGAAGAAAAAATTTGGTCCAAAATGGAAACGCACCTTACTCAATCACAAAACCTCAGACTCCAAATTCTCAACACACTGCTCCATAAACACCCTCCTACTTCTCCTTACCCGATAATCCAGGCCACCCTCCAAGCATTAGCAGATATACCCACTAAAAAACTAACCACTTCAAACATGAGAACCATACTACTCCCCCTAGAACTCCTGAAGCTATATACCCCGAATATACAACTATCACTCTGGACACAACACGAATCACCACCATACATCAAATCTACAAAGAAGGGAAACTCATCCCATTTCCTCAACTCCAATCCCATTTCAACCTCCCAAACACAGAATTCTTCCGATACTTACAAATCACACACACACAATAAGAAAGGAAAACATCCCTACTTCAGTCCAAATAGATGATGACCTTCACCAATTCTACCTCCCAACTAGTAAACATAAGGGTATTTCCTACTTCTATAACAAACTTAACAACTCTCATATTTTCACTAAAACAACCTCAATGACCAAGTGGAAAAAGGACCTGTAACTTCAAATACCAGACACTCACTGGCAAAAAGCTCTCTCATTAACACATAAAGCAACTCTATGCACAGACCATTGGGAACTCCATTTGAAAGTAATTCATAGGTGGTATTACACACCCTACATACTATCCAAAATCTCCACAGATAACACAGAGAAATGTTGGAGGAATTGTGACACCATTGGATCATTAATACACATTCTATGGTATTGCAAATCCCTTAAATCATATTGGAACCAGGTTTTCAAATTGATATCTGAAATCAACACCTCACAAATAACACCATCACCCGAACAAGCCCTCCTCCACATCCTTTCCAACAAGATCAACACCAACACCAGACCAATAATCATCCACATCCTCCTCTCAGCAAAAATAATTATTATGAGAAAATGGGGCTCACACGACACACCAAACTTCTCGGAATTGGTCACAGAGATTAATAGATGCTGTTCTCTAGAATACACTTTCACGATTAAAAACGACACAATTACCAAATTTAACATCATCTGGAACTCGTGGCAAGCACACCCACTATACACTAAAGTTTGTTTGATTTAATATTAACACAGCACCTTCCCTTAAGATTTTAAATGAAATCCCTATGAATATACAGGTGTATGAATACGCATCCAACGTATGCCACCACACCTGGGGCTGCTGCCAGTAGGAGTAAAACTCTTGAATCTTGGTGAACGGAAAAAGCAGCGCCTCTATATATTCACCCCAAAATACTTGTTAACGGTGACTCTACACATATGTGAATAAATTGTATGAGTTAAAGCTGAGAAGCTACTACTAGCTCTTTTATGAAATATACAGGAATTCATAAAAATAATACAAGATAATTTGCTTTAAATAATTATAAAGTGTCTATAGTGCTTAAAAAGTGCTTAATATAACTCCAAGGTGCATCCGTGTCAAAAATTAACAGACTCAAAATTCATAAAGTGTCATAATCATAAATCCATATAAATAAAGTGTCCAAGTGCTGGAATTCTTGCTGGCAAAATCACCAACAGGTTCTTCCAAAAAAACAGTGCAAACAAAGTGCTTCTTAACGTGCTGGAAGGGTTAATGCCAGTGGAGCATGCAGTGCCAGAAGCCCCCCTCTATGTCCCCACTCACCAGAAGCTATTGACCATCTGCTTTGCAGTCAGAGGTCAAAAGCAGCTTGTTAGGGGGGAGAGATACGGCAGATCCCCAGATGCTGTATGTCAAATCGGATTCCTTCAGAGCATAGTCGAATGGAAATGTTGCCTATGGCTCGGAGGATAAAAGAAAGGAGCTCATGTGTAGACCGCCAAACACAAATTTATTGCGCAACATAGAGATACACTTACAGGATGATGATATAAAACCCGCGGTGAGAGATCTCCAATGGCGTGCGTTCCACTGCTCGCACCCTCCGAACCGGAAATGGCGATGACGGCTGCGGCGACCGGACGTGATGTCATACACTAAAGTTTGAACCAATGTAAAGGAAGAATAAGAGTCTAACTCACTCACCACCATACATATCACCCTTTCAAAAATTCAGATCACTCCTCATCCACGGAATATCACAAGGACATTTAGCCCTTCCCCCTCCAAGTCCACAGTTTGCTCCCAATAGGGGTGGCATGGAGGAGGATGTTGGGCACGGTTTCCTAAGCATATCTACCACCCAGATAGTGATACTCCATACACGATCAATAACCCCCAACCCTCAGCTACCAAAACACTCAAATACTGCAATAAACTTACACTCCCCTCAAAATGCTATATGGTCTAATGTGCTACAATGAAAAGAAACTCTGTGTTTTATATACCATGTAATGTCTGATTTGAACACTGTCAGCATTGAACATCAATGTAAGATACTTTATTCGTGTTTCCTTCTGTAACACTTGTCTAAAATAATAAATATATTGAAACATAAAGTGATTGTAAAGCCATTTTTCAAAAATTAAAATAAAAAAGAGGTATTGCACAGAGAGGTTCCTTACCTTTTCTTTTGCGGCCTCCACCTCTGCTGTCTGCTCATTCTCTTCTCTGAGTGTCCCCTCAGAAAGTCATGTGCCAATGGCTCCCACTGCTCTCAAAGAGTCTTGAGAGAGCAGGGATTGAAGAGAGAAGAGATGCAGCTTGGCACAGAACTGGATCATCAGGTGGGGAAACATTTTTACCTTAACCACTTTAGCCCCGGAAGAATTTACCCCCTTCCTGACCATAGCAATTTTTGCAATACAGCACTGCGTTGCTTTAACTGACAATTGCACAGTCGTGTTACGCTGTATCCAAACAAAATTTAATTTTTTTTCCCCACAAATAGAGCTTTCTTTTGGTGATATTTGATCACCTCTGTGGTTTTTATTTTTTGCGCTATAAACAAAAAAAGCCACAATTTGAAAAAAAAAAAACAATATTTTTTACTTTTTGCTATAATAAATATCCAAAAAAGTAAAAAAAACAAATTTCTTCCTCAGTTTAGGCCAATATATAATCTTCTACATATTTTTGGTAAATAAAATCACAATAAGCGTATATTGATTGGTTTGCGCAAAAGTTATAGTGTCTGCAAATTATGGGAATAGATTTATGGCATTTTTATTATTAATTTTTTTACTAGTAATGGCGGCATTCTGTGATTTTTAGCGGGACCGCAGACAAATCGGACACTTTTGACACTTTTTTGGGACAGATGACATTTATACAGAGATCAGTGCTAAAAATAGCCACTGATTATTGTGTGAATGTCACTGGCAGGGAAGGGGTTAACACTAGGGACGATCAAAGGGTTAAATGTGTTCCCTCTGCGGTTTTGCTCCTTATCACTGGGAACAGATGGTCTCTCTCAACTCCCCTGTCAGAAATGGGATCTGCTTTGTTTACACTCACAGATCCCCATTCTGCCTGTCTTGGGAGTGATCGCGGGTGGCCGACGGACATTAAGTCCACCCCCACCCACTGATTGGCTCCCCGGCTAGCCAGTGAGCATGTGCATGCCCATACCACATGTTTCCGCAAGCAACGTACCATGATGGCGATACGCGGGAATGAGCCGACCTGCCACCGTAAAACAACCGCTGCTGGTCGGCAAGTGGTTAACACAGAAATCGCTTTAAGGTAAAATTAAAAAAACAAAACTTTAGAACCACTTTTGGGTCACATTCACAACAGATGGCCCTTTGATTACTGAAATAGGCATACTGACATCTCTGGCAACTATGCATATTCTAAATCACCATTTCATAGCTGTGTTCATTTTAGAAAAAATGTTACACAGTCCTATACTAATTGTAATTTGTCTCTTACCACTTTTCTAAATGAATCTCATTCATTGTTTGTAATGATTAAATACAATTACCCCCAGTGAGCTCTGCCGGGGGTACCCTATATTGCTCCATTTGCACGAGAAATCCTGCCTAATCTTCCTGCAGACATGACGGGGAAGAGGTCTAGCCACTCCCAATCCTCTAAATCTACAGGTGCAGGGTCTATTAAATGCTTTTTAGCCGGAGGACTCGCTAGACGCTGGGGACATCGGCTGGCTGCAGCATGGTGCTGGCTACACCTTCCGCCTTCGGCCTTCTTCCAGGCACAGCTCCCCGGCCTCGTCGTACGGCACAGACAGATTGACTGACTCCCCGCTTTGGACAGAGGTGGCCACACTGGTGAGTGGACTCCCAACTAAATCTGAGCTAGCCTCTATGCTCCATAGGGCCCTGCACCCGCTCAACCTATCTACAGACGTGGCCCGTGATGTCATCTGCCGGGTTCACTATTTTGAGGAGAAGGAGCTGATCATGCGTAAGGCCCGCAACCACAATTTATATGAAAACTCCTCGCTGCCACCCTGGCCTGTGAGATACTTTTTTTCTTTTTTATGTTTATGTTGTTTTGCGGTTCCTCTTGTCATAGGCTACAATACTGTGTGGGATATTGTTCTTGTCTTTATGGTCCTTTATGCTGCTGGACTCCTCACATTCTGGGGCCAGGGCTGGGTCCCGCCTTTGGGGGTCCTGGGCTCCGGGCTGCAGGGGTGTGATGACCCCACACTGAGCACCGTGATCACAAGCGTGCCTTATTACCTGTTCAAGTTTTTTGTTAATATTGCTCTTACTTGCCCTGTCCTCTTTCCTCTCTCTACTGCTCTCCTCTTTCTTTCACTCTACCTTCCCTTTTACCTTTTTGACACTATCATGCTCCCTCTCCCTCCTACTCTACCTACCCATCGCGGGGGTTATTGGGTCATTTTTGGTAATCATATGCACCTCTAAAGACTTGAAATGCCTACTGTGTGATGTAGCTTTTCTTCAAGAAACCCACCTTACTCACTTCACAGGTACTAGGCTTTTTGACTGGGACTACCATGTGTGACACTATGCCTTGTCTGATGTACGTAAGTCAAAAGGTGTCGCCATAGGGTTTCGTAGAGACGTGCCGTTTCAATGTGAAGCTCATTTAGCGGATGATGGAGGTAGGTTTCTGTTTTTGAGGGGCACCTTTGGCACCACAAAATGTACACTAGCAACAGTATATTCCCCAAACCAGGACCAAACGAGTTTTCTATCTACCGTCCTCACCAAATTACAGAACTTTGCCCAAGGGACCACAGTCCTGGTGGGTGATTTAGCCTCCCTATGGAACCTACTGTTGACACTTTGCTAGGTTCCTCATCTATCTCCCTTAAAAAGCTGACCTTTTTGCGTAAATGTTTGCAGATGGCCCAACTGATGGACACCTGGCGGATAGTGCACCCATCGGGTAGAGACTTCACCCACTATTCCCATGTTCACCGTACACACTCTAGAATAGATATTTTTATAAACCACCACCATTTACATTGGCTCAAGGGCACTAATATAGGGGTTACTACGGTTTTGATGTGTGTGAAACTCCAGATCTCCACAATTCCTAGCAAAAGTACCAATTGGAAGCTCAATGATAACTTACTTTTAGACCTCCTTGACAGATTGCAATTAGATAAAGATCTGAAGTTATACTTTGCTGAAAATGCCATGGCAGATGTTTCCCCTGGCCTATTGTGGGAGGTGCACAAAATGTATATCAGGGGTAAACTTACGGAATTAGGCTCCCGGAAGAAAAAAGCCAGAAGAGCTGCCCAAACTGCCCTTATACAGGAGATCCATCGATTAGAGAGAGACCATAAATTGTCTAACACCCCAGACCTACTGGTTCAGCTCACCCAGAAAAGGGAAGAATTAAAGGCCCTCTACCACAAACAGGTTCTCAGACAGTTATCTCAACAATTTTACGAATGGGGCAACAAACCCAGCAGACTCTTGGCGATATCCCTACAGCAGAAAAAATCGGCAACCTTTATCCCCAAATTTAAATCTACCAGTGACTTCTTGGTTCACGAGACTAAAACCATAGCAGATACCTTCCGTTCCTTTTAGGGACATTGACACAATTCTAATCTTTTTAGCTCTATACACCACCACAATGGATTTGAAATGAAACGAACAAGATGTGCTTTAACTGCAGACTTTCAGCTTTAATCTGTGGGTATTTGCATCCAAATCAGGTGAACGGTGTAGGAATTACAACAGTTTGTATATGTGCCTCCCACTTTTTAATGGACCAAAAGTAATGAGACAGATCAACAATCATAAATCAAACATTCACTTTTTAATACTTGTTTGCAAATCCTTTTCAGTCAATTACAGCCTGAAGTCTGGAATGGACAGACATCACCAGACGCTGGGTTTCATCCTGGGTGATGCTCTGCCAGGCCTCTACTGCAACTGTAGAGCCAAAAAAATTTGAATTGTGTCGATGTCCCAATATTTATGGACCTGACTGTATATCATGTTCACACTACCTTTGACAATAAAGAGGATCGGGACGCCATGATCCAATATTACCTTAGTCAAGACGACCTCCCACAGCTCCCGACATCGGACCTGGAGTCTCTAGAATCTGAGATCAGTGTCGCAGAGCTGCGGACAGCACTGAAATCCATGGCCAGGGGCAAGGTCCCGGGCCGGGATGGTCTTTCGGTGACATATTATCACACTTTTTCCAATATCTTGCTTCTCTCACTTAAACAGTACTCTGCCATGCTGACAGCAGGGGAGGTACCCAGGCCCGAGACACTGCATGCTCACATTACGGTTTTACCGAAACAGGGTAAGGACCCCACAGTTTGTGGAAGCTATAGACCTATATCTCTCCTCAACGTGGATGCTAAATTGTACGCAAAGGTCCTATCGAGTAGGTTACTCCCCTTAATGCCTCGTTGGGTTTCTGAGGATCAAACCGGATGTATTCCAGGGAGGGAGGCATGAGATAACGCTTTGTGCACACTGTCCCTCATATACTATGTCCGCGGGAGTTCCCAGTCCACCCTTCTCCTCTCCACTGATGCTGAGAAAGCATTTGATAGGGTGGACTGGGAATACTTGATGACTAACCTCTGTTGTCTTGGCCTTGGACCCAAAATGTTGAACATGGTAAGTGCTCTTTATAGCTCCCTCACAGCCCAAATACGAGTTAATGGTACGTTGAGTGACCCCTTTACCCTCTTCAATGGTACCCGGCAAGAGGGCCCTTTATCCCGCCTTCTATCTCTGGAACCCTTTTTAGCGACCGTTCGTCATAATCCGAACATCCGCGGCATAACAGTAAATGAGCATAAATATGCAGCCTACGCCGATGATATCTTGTTTTATGTCCAACAGCCAGCAGTGACTCTACCCAACCTGTTAGAAGCCCTTACAATTTTTGGTCATCTCTCAAATTTTTAAATTAATCTAACTAAATCCGAAATTCTTAACATATCGGTTCCCCGTTCGGTTGTTAATACTCTTAAACCCCATTTCCCATTCGCTTGGAAACCCAATACCCTGAAATACTTGGGTGTATACCTGACACCTAACCTCAGAGATCTTTTTCGAATGAACATCCTCCCACTACTTAACACTGTTAGACAAGACCTCAACAAATGGACCCACCTTGCCACCTCCTGGCTAGGGAGGATCAACATAGTAAAAATGAATGTGTTGCCCAGGGTGCTCTTCCTCATGCAGATGCTGCCTTATTGAATCCCACCAGGTTTTTTTCTACGTTATCTACACTAATCATGCAGTATGTATGGCAGCATAGGCACCCGTGGGTTTCCCGCTCTGTACTAACCAGGCACAAGTCCACAGGGGGTCTGGCTCTCCCAGACTTTAAGAAATATCATCATCTCACAGTGATCCTGCACCGGATTTCAGACTGGAAATATAATGTGAATACTAAGCTCTGGGTGCAACTTGAGCACGATTTGTGTGGCACGGATCTCTTTACCCAAATTTGGATACCTCGACAGTATAGGCAACTGGCTGATTCCATGTCCCCATTAATGAAATCTACTATCTCCACCTGGGATTCCTTACATAAACGTTATGGATGGCACTTCAATTCACTTTTTATGCCAATACTGCACCATGCTTATTTTCGCCCGGGTCAAATGGACCCCCAATATGCTCAATGGCTGCCAGCCAAGGATGCTCTCCTGCACCATATAATGAAGGGCAATAGCCTGTTACCTATAACCTCTTTTGGCTGTGCGAAACCCCCATCCTTCATTGATTATTGGAGATATAACCAGTTGCTTTAGTTTATTAAGATTTTGCTGAAACTACTTAGGGAGCCAGCCGACTACACTGCTGTTGAAAGTATATTGGCAAACTCCCAACCACCACACCAAGCAATTCCCCAACTTTATAAAGCCATGGCAGCATTATATGTGGTACCCACCCCCAATTTTTTAAGTTCACATGAAAGGGATCTGAACCATCCTCTCAGTGATGACCAGTGGGCGATTGTTCTCAAACTTGCGCACACCTTCTCTATGGCCTCAAGAGTGGCTGAGGTCAATTACAAATTGCTAACTAGGTGGCATCTCACACCTGCACGCCTCAAGGAGGTAGACCTGAGTGCATCCTCCCTCTGCTGGAAAGGGTGCAGTGAGCGTGCCACACATGCCCATATATGGTGGCAGTGCCCACTTATTCAGCCATACTGGAACTCTATATTACGCCTGATCACGAAAATTCAAGGTTTTCCCATTCCAGTCAACCCCTGGGTGGTATTGTTCCACTGTACAGACGAAACAGCAGGTCGATATAAGCGTTCAATTACCCCTCACTTATTAAATGCAGTAAACGCATTAATCCCCCGCTACTGGAAATCACCCATGATCCCCTCCATGCGACTCTGGCTACAGGAGGTTGACCAAATCTATTACATGGAAGATCTCACATATAATTTGAGAGATGCCATAAACCACAAATCCCAAACAAGATATGGGCCTGCTGGTTCGCCTTTAAATACACATCAGCTTACGCTGAGCTTATCTCTTAGTGTATGTACACAAGGTTGACTTATAACTTATGGCTAGGAATGTTATGTGAATCAGCCTGGGTGCCTCCACAATGGGATTAAGGTCTCTTCTTTTAATTTCTCTATTTTCTTTTCCTTCAAACTTTTCTTTTCTTTCGGCTTCTCCTGGCCTTTTCCTTTTCCCCTTCCTCTGGTTCACTGATACCTGGCATATGATTTGTATGGTCTTTTGATTGCCACAATGATGTCATAGCTCAGGATACCGAGCATGTGCCTGAAGAAGTTCTGTCATCATGGTATCTTTTTTTTTTATGTGTTGTAAACTTAATGTTTATTTTTTCAAAGAAAAAACTCAAATAAAAACGTATTAAAATAAAAATAAAAAAACAATTACCCCTTTTATCAATAAAAAAAAACAAAACAAAATGAGCAGAATATTTATGAAAACAGTGTACCAAATATATAATAATAATAATAAACTTTATTTTATATAGCACCTTTAAAGGTGGCTCCTCAAAGAGCTTTACAATGAAACACAAGAAATACACATGATAACAGGAAATACACGGGATAAAACACAAGAAATACACAGGATAACATAACATATGGGATAAAGGAACAATTAAGTGAAAGCTTGTCTAAATAAAAACATTTTTAGTTTTGATTTGAATGAGTTTAGAGAAGAGGACTCTCTGACATTCTTAGGAAGTGAATTCCATAGCTTTGGAGCATAGCAGGAGAAGGCTCCCTCCCCCATTGAGTGTAGGTGAGTAGGGGGGACACACAGTAGACCAGAATTTGAGGATCAGAGTTTACGAGGGGGGAGTAAGTTGAAAAAAGTTCAGAGAGATAATGGGGGGCCAAGCCTTGAAGAGCCTTGTAGGTGAGTAAGGGGATCTTAAAGTCTATGCGAAACTTGACGGGTAGCCAGTGCAAGGACTTCATGATAGTGGTAATATGATCACTTGTACCAGACATAGTCAGGATTCTGGCTGCAGAATTTTGAACATATTGGAGCCGATTTATGATGGATTTAGGTACACTGGCAAGTAGAACTTTGCAGTAGTCAAGTCGGGAGAACACAAATGTATGGATCAGATTTTCAGCTACAGTGTATGATTGCATGGGAGGCAGCCGAGCAATGTTTCTCAAGTGGAAAAAAAGATGTTCTGACAACATTTTGTACATGTGGCTCAAAGGTTAGACTTGCATCAAGTATCACCCCTAGATTTGAGGTTGGGCTTGGGGTTTAGAAGTTGGGCTGAAGCTCAAGTACAGCGCCATCTATAGAAAAGCTATTTGGACTGGCCTTACATAATTGATGGGGAGTACCAATAAGCATGGTTTCAGTCTTGTCACAGTTTAATTGAAGGAAATTATGGGCCATCCAAGTTTTTATATCACAAATACAGTTAGATAGGAGAGAGGCAGCCAAAGTAGAATCTGGTTTAGTGTGGATGTATATCTATGTGTCATCAGCATAGAAGTGATACTTTAGCCCATGTGATCTAAGCAGTTGGCCAAGTGGAAACATGTATATGCTAAAAGGTAAGGGGCCCAAGATTGAGCCCTAAGGAGCACCGTACTTGGCTGGGCCAGATTCAGATTTGAATCCACCAAGAGAAACCAAGTGACAGTGATCAGTGAGATATGACTTAATCCATTTCAGAGCCAATTCTGAGACTCCAAATATGGTTTCATGATGAGAGAGTAATAGATCGTGGTCTACAGTATCAAAAGCAGAACTAAGAGCTAGTAGAATAAGAATAGTTAGTGACCCTGAATCAGAGGCTAACAGAAGGTTGTTAGTGGCTTTGATCAAGGTGGTTTCTGTGCTGTGTAGTTGCCGAAAACCAGATTGGAAGAAAGGGTAAGTTAGATATTGGGTGAAAATTGTTTAAATTGTCCAGGGTGTTTTTGGTCCGGGGTGATAGCAGCAGTTTTGAGGATTGTTGGTACAAAACCAGTGCTAAGGGAGTCGTTTATGATATTGAGGATAATGGGGCATAGAGAGCTAAACCAAGATTTAAATAAGTGGGTGGGAATAGGGTCAAGTATGCAGGTGGAGGATGTCATGTTTGAGACCAATTTAATTAGTTTAGATGAAGAGTCAAGTACAGAGAAGTGGGAGAGAGAGAAGCCGGTGAAGTAAGGAGGGTCAGGAAGTGATGTGGATAAAACGTGTGGTGTGGTAAGAATTTAGTATCTTATTTTGACAATTTTTGAGGAGAAATGATCTTAGAATGTGTTACAGAGTTGTGTTCAAGCAGGTAGTGTAGAGGGGCTGTGATGTTTTAATAATCTGTCGATGGTGCAGAAAAGTTGTCTAGGGTTGCTAAGATTTTTTTTTATAGCATGGGAGAAAAAAGTCTGATCTAGCAGTCTCAAGTTTACCCTTATAGACACACAAATAGTCTTTCCATGCATGATGATGGACAGTCAAGCCGCATCTGAGCCAATTTCTCTCCAGTCTCTGTGAGCCTGCTTTCATAGAGCAAAGGATGAAAATTATACTCAGGAGCATAGATGCCTTATATATCCTTAAAAATGTAAAAATTATTTAGATAGGCAAATTAGATCATAGAGTAATTGACTTCTAACTACAAATTGTTAAAATATTTGTTCAATAAATATATGAGAATGTGATACTAGTTAATGAGTATGTTGCCTCTAAAGTAAAACTGCCTTTATTTATTATCATGTCTTAGAATGAGATAAAACTACATTTAAGAAGTAATTTATGCCGACACTCAAATAATTTCAGTGTTAAAAAAATATTTTCTTTCAGGTGTAGAATAATAGGTTGAATTTGGCACCCTTGAATTGTATTCATAAAAATGTATCAAGTATCTTAAAAATTTTGGAAAGCTGGTGAGTGTAATTAGTAATTACTTTTACATATTTTTTTAACAAGTAATGTACTTTTACATAAATTTAACATGCAGGTCATACTTATAAAAGAGCAGGATATCAGGTCTAAAATATGCAATGGTAAGATTGTTGGTTCTAGTGTAACCTGCAGTGGAAAGGGTGGAATCAAAAAGTTGTCCTAGAACTCTCCCATTCAGAATCAGTACCATATATACAATATTTTAATTACAAAATTAAATGACAGAGGGTAGCATAGCAGCATCCAAAAGACATGTACAAATACACAAGTTTCTCCTGCTCCCAAGTTGATTCTAAAATTATCTCAAAGCATGAAGATGAGAGAGCCTTGATGCATTTTGTGCGTAAGACCTTACTCATAAGGCTCTGCTGGAATGACATTTGATTAACATTTTAAAATAAACACAGTTGTGGCAGAAGATTTTGCAGCTTTACTCTTATTTTGGATGATGCCGTGAGTGAGTCAAGATTGGATGCCACTGGCTACACACTGTGAACTGGAGGAAAGTATAATATATTATTTTGTCAAATGTTAGAATATTATGTGTAAGGTTACTTTGAATGATAAAGATTTAGGATTTCTTATGTGGATGAATTGTTTGTGCCCAGAACTGCCATGAACCCATGATAGTTTTTATTTATTGATCATTAAACAAACTAAAAGCCAGGTTTAGGTTTTTAATTTTGTTGTTCTTGTCATGAGAATAGATGATCATTCTAAACATATACTCATCTCTGGTTAAATATTTATTTGTTCGTAAGACTATGATTGGAATACCCCATTCTAGATGTATGCACATATCAACAGTAGTGTTGAGCGAACCCGGACTGTAAAGTTCGGGTCCGAATCGAATTTTGGGGTGTCCGGGACCCGAACCCGAACACGGACATTTCAAAAAATGTTTGGGTTTGGGTTCTGGGTTTTGGTAGTTGATCACGCATGTTGAATAGCTGCAGGACAGCCAATCAACAAGCGTTTCACTGGTTTGCCCTTAGAAGCCATCACAGCCATGCCTACTAATAGCGAGTTGTGATGACAACTATACACGTATGTAGATCTTACCCCATAAGGTTAGTATCAGAATGCTTGTTTATTTATAAATTGGTCTCTACTCATATACAAATCTTACTAGTAGATAAGAGTACTGTTCTTGTTGTTTTAATTTTTGGATTTGGACCGAAAATCAAACAAATTACTAGTTATTTATTTTTGATAGTACCCAAGTACCGTCAAGACCCGTGTTTGTTAAGTAGGTGTATTCTTTAGGATTTAGAAATAGTAAGTTTCATTGGAATGTGTATTATAAGATTGTAAACTGTTTTATTATATAATATGAA
>BLSH010318482.1:81284-99507 GCA_018402905.1 Glandirana rugosa | reverse complement strand
TTTTTTACTTGATTTTAATTTATTTTCCCTATCCCAATTTATTTGTAGGGCACTTGCCCTAGTTTGAAGATGATTTTAGAACAGTTATATGGCTTCTACCGTTAATTAATACTTTTCAGACACAGTTTGAAGATGATCCACATTCACCTCCATTTTTGCTTTTTTTATGTTTTTATTTTTTTAAAAATATTTACAGTTATTTCCCTGTCCCCATTTTTTTGTAGGGCACTTGCCCTACCCTTACCCCCATTTTACTTCCTTTTGCAGCCCTCTAGGGCTTTCCAGGACTTTGTTACAGCCATTTTTGTGCCTAAAAGTTCGGGTCCCCATTGATTTCAATGGGGTTCGTTGTCCGTGCGATCGTTCGGGTTCCGTCCGGACCCGGACCCGGACTTTGTCCCGAAGTTCGGACGGACCAGCAGAACCCGAACTTCCAGAGGTTCGCTCAACTCTAATGATATTACATTGCGTTATTTTATACTTTAACAGTCATAAGAAGGTTTGCAATTTGTCTTCAGTTATATGATTATACACGGCTTGCATGCCTGTGGTTGATGTTGTATGTTTTGTTCTGTCATACAAAATAATAAACAGAGTTTTAAAAAAAAAAAAAAAAAAAAAAAGAAAAATGAATCAGGCATGGATCTCACAGGACTTGTCTGTACCTTGTGCAGAATAAACATTTAGACCGGACTCACACAGCCATTCGTATACTTGTTTTTTTGAATAGGCCTCAATATTTTGGGGGCTACCCCAATTATAAACAAACAAAGAAAAAAACAGTGTTGGATACCTCCTCCTCGACCACCGCCACTTTCAGCTACACTGCCACGGTTACGGCCTAGTCAACCTCTAGGCTCCTACTCCACATCCACCCCCCCCTTCCCATTTTTTTTATTTTCCCTATCCCCATTTTTTTGTAGGGCACTTGCCCTACTCTTACCCCCATTTTACTTCCTTTTGCAGCCCTCTAGCACTTGCCAGGACTTTGTCAGAGCCATTTTTGTGCCTAAAAGTTCGGGTCCCCATTGACTTCAATGGGGTTCAGGGTCCGGGATAAAGTTCGGGCAACGTTCGTTGTCGAACCCGGACTTTTCCCCAAAGTTCATTCGTACCCTCCGAACCCGAACGTCCAAGTGTTCGCTCAACTCTAATCAACAGTCAATTTAAATAGGAAGTAAACCCCAGCAAAGTAAAAGCATAATGGGCTGCTATGCATCATTTACCTGCAAATGAAGCCTGCAATGTCTCCTGTGCAGGCAGCTTCCATCTTGCGCCCCTCTTCCTTCTGGGGCTGCAACTCCAACTCTGTGACTGGCCGAAGTCACATGACATCACTCCCACACATGTGCGTGAGACCCGCTAGTCGCAGCACGAACAAAGTGAAGAAACAGCACAGCGGGCCGCTTCTTCACTGCACATGTGCCGTATGACATCGCCAATGCAAGTACACTGTATATCTTCTAAACTGTCCAGGTTTAGGAGATATGCAGGGAACCTACAGGTAAGCCTTATTATAGGCTTACCTGTAGATTAAAGTGGTCACAGGTTTACAACCACTTTAAGCTGGCTTCCTTTCCACGAGTCTTGCAATTCTTGTATAATTTACCCCCACCCTTGGATAAAAATTGGCTTGATTTATGTTGTGTTAAAAGTAACAAAACAAAACAAAAAACTCTTGGTATTGTCTAGCTGTACATTCCTATATTACAATTTTCTTTACTGCTCAGTGATACACACAAACTGCATTCTAAATATAGCACTGTAGTTCATTTTTTACACTGACTGTATGTATGAGTGCAACATATAGGCATACTAATGTGCATTTTGCTTTCTACTTTGTTGTATTCAGTAATGCCTTTTCATTACAATACTAAGACTTAAAGCGTTTGTTACACCAACATTTCATATTCCTGATATGTGCCTGCTGTATCATGTACTTGTATGAGAAAGTATTCTATTCTCTTTGTATTGCTTCTTTTATGTGAAATCCCTGGTGTTCCTGCTAGTCCCCTTGCTTGACTACACTAAGCAGGAGAGCACATTGTGGTCAGCGCTCTAGCTATGCTGGGAACTCAGTATGCTCTCTTCTGATGATCAAACTTGTCTTAACCCCCCTGCTGCACAGCCATTTACTGGGAAGCTCAGTGAGCTGCTGCTTCTCCTCCCCCCGGCTTTTTTTTTTTCAAATATGCTTTATTCAGGATTTTACCGAACATTAGGATCACACTGATCTTTTTCGACATCTAAGGTACAAACATGATAAACATATTTGACAGCATACACATAAGGCAGGTCAGATCAAGAAAAATACAAGGTATGAACTCCGATTTTGCGGCAGTTAAATAGACAGTCCAAATGATATGTCATGGTGGTCTATCCGTGTCTATAAGGCCATAAGGGCCCTTATGACATGAAGAGTATTTGCCTATGCCAGGATGTCAGTATGGACACCTTAAACATATATAAAGAGAAAGCTAAAATGAAGGCCAGAAAGAGAATATGGGAGGATAGGGGGGGGAACTAAAGTCAGGGGGAGAGGTGGGGGGGTAGCCGGAGCTGAAGATGGGCCAGTCACACTGAAGGTCTTGAGTTAGTATAGCTCTGGGGAGCATTCAGGTCACAGCGAGGGCTTTACCCTTGTCAGATAACAAGAAAATATTCCATTGGGACTATGTCTTGGAATATTTTTCCTGTTTATGCTGAGCAGTTGAGATCAAGTTTTCCATTCTATTAATTTCTTCCACTTTGCTTATCCATAGCACTAATGTTGGGGGGTCAACATGTTTCCATCTTAGGGGAATGCAGGCTTTAGCCGCATTCACAAAATGTCGCACCAGGGACTTTTTATAGTTCTTAGGAGATATTTTGGAGACATGTAGAAGGAAGAAGGCCGGGTCTGCGGGGATTTCGTAATCAGGAAATTTTTGTATGGTTGAGCGGATGTCTCACCAGTATGTGGACAATTTAGGGCAGGACCAAAATATATGTAAGAGTGTCCCCCTATCTCTTCCACAGCGCCAACATAGGTCTGATGTATTTGGGAAGCATTTGTGTAGACGTGTGGGAGTCAGGTACCATTTGGTCAAAATTTTGTCTTGGTGAAGGTACAGTCTAGGTCTTGCTTCCATTTTCGGATACAGGATAGGGGTGGCTGGTCAGGGGGGTTAATCAGTAGGGTATACGACTTGGATAATGCATGTGATAGAGGCCCTACCTCTGAGCAGTAGTCCTCAAAACTCGTCATTTGTCTACCAAAATTCTTTGGGTTGGGTAGGGAGTGTAGGAAATGGTGAATTTTGATTGCACTCCAAAACGGGAGGGCATATGGTCCCGAATTGTCCATCAGAATCTCAATTGAAGGCCATTTTCCCGCTATTAAGAAAGAGGAGGCCCTTTCACCATTATGCTGGCGCAATATGTGGAATTCTGTCCCACTGAGGCCAGGTTCAAAAATTGGGTTGCCCAAAACTGGAAAAAGGGGAGAGTCCCTGGTCGTGAGCAAGTGCTTGCGGGCCGCTCGGTCACTTATGTTTAGCGTTTTTCCGATCAGAGGGTGTTTTTTCATGCTTACAGGGAGGGATCCAAAACACCAGAGTGCGCTTTTCAAAGGAATGTGTACTTGGGATTGTTCTATTTGAATCCATAATTTGGACTCATGATGGCAATTCCAGTCTAATATTCTGCTCAGGTGTACTGCCTGATAATATCTCCCGATATCAGGGAGGGCTAATCCACCTAGATGTTTGGGGAGGATCAATTGCGCTCTAGGCACTCAGGGTTTCCTATGCGCCCAGACAAATTTTTGAAAAAGAGCATTTACTTGTTTAAAGTAGGTGGCCGGGATCTTAACCGGTAGAGCTGGGAGCAAATAAAGAAATTTGGGTAGTATACACATTTTCAGGAGGTTATTCCTGCCAAACCATGAATGTAGGCCTGTGTTCCATTTCTCTAACAGTTGTCGCGCCCTAGTCAGCAAAGGCGGGTAGTTATATTCAAACATTTTGGAGATATCCTTGGGAATGTATGTGCCTAAATATTTAAGTGTTACGTCAGCCCATTTAAAACTAAAATTTATTTTAAGGCGCTGCAAAGCCTGACGGAGGATTCCAATACCCATGGCCTCTGATTTTGAAAAGTTAATTTTCAGATTTGCAATTTTCCCGTAATGAGTGAATTCTTTTAGAAGATTCGGAAGGGATATCTCAGAGTTCACTAGGGAAAAGAGTAGGTCATAGGCATAGGCCGAGATCTTGTGTTGTGTATTCCCTATCTGAAGGCCCTGAATGTTCTGGTTCATTCGGATGTGGCACAGGAAAGGCTCCAGGGAGAGGGCAAACAATAGAGGAGAGAGGGGGCACCCCTGTCTCGTGCCATTACCAATCATGAAGGTTTCAGAAAGAACACCGTTCACCTTTACTTGCGCCGATGGGGTTGAATATATGTTAGTTATCCAATTATACATAGCTCAGTTAATGCCCAGATGTTTGAGCACCAGGAAAATGTAGGTCCAGTTTACCCAGTCAAATGCCTTCTCGGCATCGGTTCCGAGCAAGACACAAGGCGTATGAGTGGCTTTTGCAAAATATAGGTTAAGTACTTTTGTGGTGTTATCCCTAGCCTCACGAGTGGGGATGAAGCCCACTTGGTCCAGATGTATCAAGTCTCCCAAGTGTTGCGCAAGTCTCTCCCAAATTTTTGGTAAATAGTTTTAGGTCAACATTTAGGAGAGAGATAGATCTATAGCTGGAGCAGGAAGTAGGGTCTTTCCCCTCCTTATGAATTACTGAGATATGTGCTAATAGAAATTCCCGTGGGACAGCTGTTTCTGAACCCGCCGCATTTAAAAATTTGGTCAGGTGGACAAAATAGGCCCTAAATTGGCTGCCAGACTCTCCCCCAGGTTTCGGACTTTTGCGTATCCGAGAGTAAGGGTTTCACCGGGGGATCTGACTCAGAACCCTCAACGAATCATGTCTACATTCAAGAAATTTTAACGCAAATCTTTACGCCCCGGGTAACACAGCCTCCCCACATTCCCTCGCCTCTTTCCTTAATAACATCTCTCTACCTAAATTTAATAAGGATCACATAAATTCCCTTGAACAACCGGTTACTGAAGTTGAAATTCTTGGGGTAATCAAAAGTCTTCGGAATGGGTCTGCCCCCGGCCCAGATGGGTTCTCCACAGGGTACTATAAGACATTTGACCCAATTTTAGCCCCCTACCTAGAAACATTTTTCAATTCCCTTGGAAAGGGATCTACACTGCAAAATGAAGCTAATTCAGCCTTTATAACAGTTATACCCAAACCCGGCAAGGATCACTCAGATGTCAGCAATTACAGACCCATTTCATTAATTAATAATGACCTCAAAATTCTTACCAAGATCCTGGCAAACAGATTATCTAGGTTCATAGGTATTTATGTCAATAAGGATCAGGTTTGATTTATCCCTGGTAGGCAAGGCCCAGACCAGATTTGTAGAGCGGTGGATGTGATCTCCATTTTAAATTCAGGTTGGGGGGGGCAACACTAAGAAGGATACCTTCTCTCGGTGGATTTACAAAAAGCTTTTGACACGGTTGATTGGAACTACTTGTTCGAAGTACTTAGTAGGTGGGGTTTTGGACCTGAGTTTCTCCAGATCTTAAAAGCCCTTTATTCAAATCCTAGTGCCAAAATGAAATTACATAATTATTACTCGGATTCTTTCAATATTGCCAAGGGCACTAGACAGGGTTGCCCCCTCTCTCCCTTAATTTTTGCTATAGCAATGGAATCTCTGGCAATTGCCATCAGGGATAATCCAGCGATCAAGGGTGTCCAGTGTGGTCCCCAAGTTCACAAATGCGCTTTATTCGCGGATGATTTGCTTCTATTTATCACCTCTCCTCTCACCTCTACCCCCCCAGTAATTAAACTTCTCCGGGATTTTGGGGAGGCTTCTGGGCTTTGTGTGAACTGGTCTAAATCTGCGGCGTTAAATATTTTGATACCCGATTCTAAGATTCACCGTCTCAAGGATCTTCACAAGTTCACTTGGTTTTCTGATCGACTCCCGTATCTGGGGGTTAGTCTGGCAGCCCGCATTGATCAACTTTATCAGGTTAACTACCCGCCACTATTCAAAAAACTGTCGGAGGATCTCTCAAGATGGGACCAAGAGGGTCTCTCCTGGCTGGGTAGAATCCACTCAATCAAGATGACCCTTCTTCCTAGAATACTATACTTTTTTAGGTCCCTCCCTATCCCTATAAAGAAGCAACAATTGCAAGGTTTGCGTTTTGTTTGGGTGCGGAAAGGCTATAGATGCCCGGCTAGCACTCTGTATAGAAGACGCACTCATGGGGGACTTGGACTCCCACATCTATTTAAATACTTCCAAGCTGCCTAACTAGCCCAATTCTCAATCATTTATGCTAAGGGGGAAAAACCAGATTGGCTAAAGATGGAGAGACAGGCAATTCCTTTAAACACCATTGATTTCTTGGTGGGTGCTCCACATAGGTTGAGACCCACAATCCTCGCACCCACTCTCTCCCACTCATTAGCTTTATGCGATGTAGTCTTCAAATCTTCCCACCTGATTTCGAATTTGCACCCCCTGGACCACCTATTTAACAACCCCTGGTTTCCTCCGGGCCTTGAAATCCGGGCTTTCCAATGGTGGACCAATAAAGGCTTCTTTGGATAGGACATTTCTTTACACCCACGGGCCCTATTTCCCTATCACATTGCATCAACAAATTAGGTATGCCTTCCTCTGAAAATTTCCGCTTTCTTCAGATATTTCACTTCATGTCCTCTCTGTGGAAGAATAGAAAGAATTTTGTGGGCGTTACTCCTTACGAAAAGTGGTGCTCCGATTTATATGATCAAAGGGGTGGAATTTCCCTAATCTATGCATCACTGATGGAAAGCCCTGATAAACCCTCTTAAATGGGAGAAGGACCTAGATGTTTGTTTGGAGGCGGACAGGTGGAGTTCTCTGTTTCAGAGATTCTTTAAGGGAATAGTCAATATAGCTTTGCGAGAAGCCGGCTTGAAGGTATTTATGCATTGGTACCTGGTTCCAACCCGTTTGGCTGCTATGTACCCAAACTCTTCAGGCCACTGTTTCAGAGGGTGCGGACTTCTGGGCTCCCTCATCCACACATGGTGGGAATGCCCTCGGGTCCGAGGATTCTGGAACAGAGTGTTTCACATGATTAGAAGGATATCGGGACAGGCAGTCCCCCAAAGTCCGGATATTGCACTTCTTAATGCCAGACCTGAGGGCATTTCCAAATCCCTCTCCAGACTTATCCACTTTATCTTGCTGGGAGCTAAAATTACTATTGCTAAAGCTTGGAAAAGGCCCTCAGTCTCCTTCTCGGCAGCAAAACAAAAAATCTTGTGGATTATGACACAAGAAAAAATTGCGAACATAATTCTGGACTCCTCTCCCAAATTCAACCAAATTTGGGATCCTTGGAAAACTTACCTGAACTTACCATAGTGAACTAATGGATTCGGCCATCCTGTTTAATTCCCTGCTGTTTTCTATCTCCTATTTCCTTTTCTCTTCTATATTTGCTCTTCCAGACTTTCTTTGCTTTCTAGGTTCTCCACTCTACTCCCTTCTATTACTTTTAGTTGTGATTGCTGTCTAATTCACATTGGTAGGTTGGTTATTGTTGGCTGTTGGTTTAGTGGACTCTTCCCCTTAGTAGGGGAGGGGATTAGGCTCAGACACACCATAAATTTTATCCTCTTTAATAATAGCCTACTCTTCATATTATCAGCCCACACTAAGCACGTCTGTAAGCCCCAGGTTGATTTTATGGTGCGTCATGGCCTTTTTATTAGGGGAATCCCTTCTCCTAATGGATGAGGGCATGATTGAAAGCCCACAGTCCACAATGTGTTCCCTCTTGGGGTGGTACTGGGGGTTGGGATCTGCCTTCTTTAATTTAGGCCTTCGTTTTTTGGATACTCCCTTTGTTTCACCCACGGTGTTAAATTTTACTCTTACTGTTTACATACTACCTTTATATGGCCTTTGTTATCTGCCAATATGTCTATTGAATGTACCGATTTATTTGTACTCTTTGTTATAAATTATAAAAACCATTAAACGGAAAAGTCCTCGCTGATAAAAAAAAAAAAAATTTTTGGTCAGGTAGGGGCCAAGAATTGGTAAGAAGGTCTTGTAATACTGTAAGGTATAACCGTCCGGCCCTGGGGCTTTACCGGGTTTCATTTCCCCTACTGCACATTGTAATTCATCTAGAGAGATGGGGCATTTAATTCCTCTATTACGTCTAGTGAAAGAGAGGGGAGGAGAGAGGACGATATGTACTCTGCCATCTCCAGTGTAGCGGGTGAGTTGTCTGTCAGGTTGTATAGGGCAGAGTAATAATTTCTGAAGCTCTGGGTGATCTGGTCAGGCAAGACGACTGATTGGCCCTGCGATGTGTAAATCCTAGGGATGTAGGATGACAGTCTCTGCTCCCTAACCGCTCTCGCTAGTTGTTTCCCGCACTTGTTCCCTGACTCGTATTGTATTTTCCGGCAGCGTTGTAGCGCCGCTTTGGCTTTGTAGGGCAATAGGTCCGTTATTTGTTTGCGTGTCACCTGTAGGTCGGATTCTAGGGCCAGGGAGGGTGCGTGTTTGTGTTTAGATTCCAGGGTGTGAAGCTTATCGAGAAGTTGGGAAAGTTGTTGATTGCGCTCTCTTTTAGTTCGAGTGCCGTGCTTTATTAGTATCCCACGGATCACTGATTTGTGGGCTTCCCAAAGGATGCCCGGGTTGCACTCAGGTTGATCATTAGCTTGGAACTATAGGCTTAGCTCTTTTGTCACGTCAGCGAGAACATCTGGGATCTGCAAAAAAATTGAATTAAATCGCCAAAAGCAGGATCGAGTGAGTGAGGAATCAGAGAATTTGTAGAATAGGGTAACTGGTGCGTGGTCTGACCACGTCCTGTCTCCTATGGAGGTGTGAGATACTGCCCGCAGCTGACTATGTGGGATCAGGAAGAAATCTATCCTGGAGTAGACTTTGTGTGGGTGAGAGTAGAAGGAATAGTCACGTTCGCCTGGGTGTTGGAGTCTCCAGATATTGATTAACTGGGCTTTGTGTATCATCTGTGCTATACGCTTATGAGCTGAAGGAGTGACTGTGGAGGAACCTGTGGAGGTATCCTCGGATGGTATTAGTGGCGCATTAAAGTCACCATCTAGGATCAAATGGCCTTCAGCAAATTCAGTCAGTTTCCCCAGGGTGTGCTTCAGGAACGTGTCTTGGTGTTCATTCGGGGAATATACAGTAGCCAGGGTCACCTGTGTCTCCCCTATCAACCCCTTCAGAAAAATATACCTGCCTTCAGGATCGCTTATTGGGGATTGGCAAGTCCAAGGGATATGGGATGATATTAAAATCGAGACTCCCTTTGATTTCGTTTTCAGGTTCGTGGAATGGTAGACCTGAGGGTACAATCTGCTCTTGAGCATGGGGAAATTGTTCTCTTTAAAATGGGTCTCCTGGATAAAGGCAACGTCTACCTGGGGCGTTTTCAGATCAGTTAATAGCATGCGTCTTTTTTCGGGGACGTTCAGGCCTTTAGCGTTCAGAGAGACCACTTTGATCTTGTCCATCCTCAGCTCCAGAGAGAGAAAAATGGGAAAGGAAAGACTAAGTAAAGATAGGGGGAGGGGGAGGGTAGAAAAAATAGATAGAAAAAATTAAGGAGAAGTTTTCAGAGGACCTCAAGGGTGTGGCCTTGCGTACTAAAGTTTAGCTAACATATAGCTAAAGCACTCACCAGTTAATGACACTGGGGAATGAGCGCAGGTCCTATTAGGGAGAGTGGTTGGAGATAGCCGAGAAGGGAGAGCTCGGCAACCCCGCCCACCCCGAATGTCGTAGATAGACAATCACAGTAGGCATGTATGTAATCAACAATAAGCAAAGGAAAAGAAAGAAAACCAACATTGAACTCACACTATAGCAATTGTTAAACAGTTTAGCAAACATGACAGATCCATGACCCAGGTGTTCTCCTTTGAGGGCTCTGGGCATACACCCACTTCCTGGGAACCACCATTCCCCTGCTCCCGTCCACCCACGAAAGCCCCCCACAACCGAAAACACATACATATGTAACTGTATAATATGGCTTAAGTGCTGTCTGTGGGTAGAAATCAGGTGGGGTTAGTATTGTAGCAGACATGCATCCACGCCCCAATGTCAATGGTACCAGACGGTGGGTGAGGTCGCAAACCATGGTGATGTATTTGAAGGTGAGCTACTTTATAAGCACTGAGCACCGTTGAAAGGGGGAGCACAAAATAGGCTCATGTGTACCAAGTGAAACTATCTGCATGCCATAGGGGGTAGGCCTGAAGAATAAGCGGCGAGGGAGAAAGCAACCAACGCCCCAGCAACAGGCACATGAGTCTTGTAGCACAACTCGCTAGCATTGCTGAAGCATAATCTGCCCCACCCCCCATTGCATGTCCCATGTTCTATGCAGTTATTCAACTATGCCCGAGAATGTAATAAGATAAGGTAGCCCCTCCATCGTCTGCACTCTAAGGGGGCGGGAGGGAGGGGAACATAGGGGGCCACGGAGCATGTTCAAAACTGGGAATGTCTCACAGGGAGGATCAGTCTATGAGGATAAAGAGAAAACACTTACTTTATGCTTTGCGTGCCCGCTCCATAGATGGAGCGCGGGATCTCCTCCGTACTCTCTGTGGGTGGGATTGTGCCCGGTTACGGGCGGGAAGAGGACCCGGTTGGTTGGTGGGAGCTGGCAGGGGCGCTAGCCAGTTGGGAACTGAGATCGGCTCCACTCCTAGGAAGGCAAAGAGGTCTGGTAGCTCCACCGGTGTACATAGTGTGAAGGATGAAGTGGCCTTCCGGACTGTAACTGCTAAGGGGTATCCCCATTGGTAGGTGCAGCCTTGCTGTCTGGCCATCTCCAACACTGGGCGTAAGAGAGCCCTGCATTGCAGAGTCGCACGGGAGATGTCGGGGAGAAATCTTCACCGCAGCACCATCAAACTCCACCTCTCCATGCTCCTACGCTCTGCGGAGAATAGCTTCCTTCTGTGCATAACGATGAAGCCTGCAGAGAACATCCCGCGGTCTGTTAGGATCAGGAGATCGTGGCCCCAGGGCTCGGTGGACCCTGTCGAATTCCATTGTTGGCGGTGGGGGGGTCTAATTTTGTGCAAGAAAAGCCCCGCTGGCAGCAAATGTAATATTTTGCACAAAAAAAAATTAATTTGTCTAACTGCAATGTAAAAGCAGTATTTAAATATGCCAAAATGTTGCCAACTGAACTAATAGAACACAATTAAATTAGTGTCCCTGACACACAAGCAGTTGCAAGTGCACTGCACTTGCAAAAATGGCTACAAACGCCCACCTAACAAACAGAAAAATTGCTTAGGTTTTATATGAGGCACTTAGCTTAGCAAACAAAATGTACTCTAGCAAACAAAAATCTCCTCTAGCACCCACCCACCCACCCACCGATAAATCACTGTTTTTAACAGATTTTCTAAAGCTAATCTGTCCCTCACAGCAGCAGCAGCATCCTCTCCCTACACTAGTATGGGATGATTTTCTAAAGCTAATCTGTCCCTCACAGCAGCAGCAGCAGCAGCATCCTCTCCCTAAACTAGTATGAGATGATGTGACATGCAGCACTACGTGACTCCAGCTTATATAGAGGCTGGATCACATGATGCACTGGCCGATCACAGCCATGCCATTAGTAGGTATGGCTGTGATGGCTTCTAAGGGCAAACGAGTGAAACGCTTGTTGATTGGCTGCCCTGCAACTATTCAACAGGTGCGAAAAAATACCCAAACCCCGAACCCGGACTTTTTCACAAATTTCCATGTTTGGGACACAGACATCCTAAAATCCAGTACGAACCCGAACTTTACAGTTCGGGTTCGCTCAACTCTATTGAGGAGGTAAAGATATCAGAAATACATTGTTACGTAGAGATAAATTGTCAGTGTACTGTAAACAAATCATTCCATATTTTACACTGTACGTCAAAATTCTTTCTAGTGCCACATTATATATATTGGGCACCCTATTGTATTTCCAGTATCACGTTATTAGTGATCTAGCTGCCAATAGAACATGAGTGACCAACGAGCAAAAACAGGGAGGACAATTCTAAATACCCGGGTTTAGTATTGTCATGCTAGGATCAGGGGATGTAAGAACTCCTGTAAAGTTTGAGATGCTGATAGGACCAAAACATATGTAGGATATTCCCTACTGCCCCACATTCCCTCCAGTATAGCGTGGAGTTAGTCTAAGTGAATCTGGACATACTATAGGGCATAAGGTACCACCTCAGGGCTATTTTTTCAGAGAGTTCCAAGTGGTTCCTGCATTTAGAAACTTTGTATATTGCTTTGAATGCACATGAGATGTGAAGTTTTTACCTAGATCTGATTCCCATTTTAAGGAGGTTATTTGGTGAAGGTAAGCTTGTGTTGAAAGAGTTTAATAAAAAAGGGATATACCCTTAGAGGGTGTGTACATCATTGTATAGAATTGCCATGTTGTGTCTTTACGGTAGATATGATGGGTCTCTAAGGATCTCAGAAGATGGGACATTTGAAAGTACTTATTACAATCAGTGGGCATTAGATTAATTCTTACTTGAGTGAATCAAATTGTTTGAGGGTATTGTTATCATATAGATCAGCAATCCAGGTGATACCTTTGATATGGCAATCTAGGTGTGCTATATTTGAAATTGCGTTTGCCGGGATAGCAATAGGTAACGGGACAGCAGTTATTTTAGAGGAAACAGACCCAGAAGGTTGTTTTATCTTCATCAAAGGGACACTTTCAGGAAAACCCCTGACACTAGCGAATTTTTACGTGCCAAACTCAGCGCAAGTCCCGTTCTTCCGATCCTTAGTGAATAAACTCACTGAATTCCAAGAAGGGATATTAGTAGTGGATGGAGATTTCAACCTTCCTATTAATCCACTTTTAGATACCTCATCGGGCTCCTCACACATCCCCTATAGCGCCATTCGTTCCGTCAAAAATCTACTTTGTGAGCTTAAGCTGCATGATACATGGCGCACATTCGATCCTTACACTAAGGATTTTACGTTTTTCTCGGCACCTCACAATAGTTACTCTAGAATCGATGCCCTATACATCTCTCAAAGAGATCTACCCTTAGTGAAACATACTTCTATACTATCTATCGGACCACCACCCGATCACCCTGACGATCGACATTCCCAACACTACACAAAGACCACTAACCTGGCGTCTAGACCATAGTATTCTGTCTGACCCATTGGCTATAACACGAATTAAAACGTGTCTGCAACATTTCTTTCAAGAGAATGGAACTTCAGATACTCCATACCTCTCAATCTGGGAGGCACATAAATGCGTAATTAGAGGGGAACTCCTTGCTATTTCCGCAGAACACAAAGAAATTTGGTTGGCTCACATAAATGAGCTACTTACGCGGATACAATCGCTGGAAAAAGCACACAAAAAATCCCTAGCAGAGGCTACCCTACAAGAGTTAATCAAGACTAGATCAGATCTTGTAGATGAACTGACCAAAAGGACGAGGAAAAACGTTATCCTTTTGCAGAAAACATTCTATGAATTCGGAAATAAGGCAGGCAAATTATTAGCCCGTACAATAGCAGCTAAAAGAGCCAATACCAACATACATTTGATCACAGATGCGAAAGGAGAACCCGTCTCCGCTATCCCTGATATAGCTCATCAGTTCATGACATATTATAAAAAACTATATAACCTGAATTCAACGCCCCCCCAATCGGACCACCCACAAAGATTACAATTAATTACAGAATTCCTGAATAAAAATAGCGCCCCCCCCCCCATCTCGAAAGCAGATGCACAGAGCTAAAAACAGCTCTCAAACAAACTAAACGCTTGATGGCCGGGTACTATAAAACATTCTTCGATGCACTCAGTGAACATTTCTTGCTAGCCTTCAACGCTTTAGGAAAGGGCATCCAACCCCCGAGAGATCTCTTAGCAGCTTACATATCGGTTATACCCAAACCTGGCAAAGATCCTACTAGAGTTCCCAACTGCCGTCCAATTTCTCTGCTAAATGTGAATCTGAAACTGTTTGCAAAGATTCTAGCCAATCGCCTACTCCCTTTCCTCCCCCAGACAATCTCTCTTGATCAGGTGGGGTTTATCCCTACCAGGGAAGCCAGAGACAATACACTGAAGGCTATCAACATACATCACTGGATCACGACCAACAAACAACAAGGTTTCTTTCTGTCCCTAGATGCGGAGAGGGCGTTCGATAGAGTGGCCTGGGATTACATGCTGGAAGTCCTAAAAGCCGTAGGGATTGGCAATCACATGACAAACTTTATCCTAGCACTCTATTCCAATCTGACAGCAAGGGTCCAGATTAACGGCCACCTTTCGGACGCCTTCTCCATAGTAAACGGTACTAGACAGGGATGTCCCCTTTCACCATTGATATTTGTCCTGACCCTGGAACCCCTCTTACGTAGTATCAAAGACAACCCCGATATTAAAGGCATATAAGTACGAGACCAATTGCATAAATTAGCTGCCTTCACAGATGACATCCTACTGTTCCTATCAGATCCACACATGACTCTCCCTAACTTACTACAAGAACTATCTGGTTTTAAAACAATATCAAATCTGCAAATCAATTTAGCGAAATGTAGAGCCCTCAATATCTCCCTCCCACTCTCTACCTTAGAACAATGTAAACAAAACTATCCCTTCATTTGGGAATCTAAAGCCATTACATACCTAGGAATCCAACTCCCGACTCACCTAACTGACCTGTATACTAATAACTTCCAACCAATCCTACAATCGATCCAACAGGACCTCAAGACTTGGTCCACGGGACTGTTTTCATGGTTCAGTAGAGCTGCAGTCATCAAAATGAATATTCTCCCTAGGGTACTATACCTTATACAAGCAATACCCATCTCACTTCCAAAAGCCTTCTTTGCCTAAATGAGGAAAGCTTGCTCAGACTTTATATGGGCGAACAAACGCCCAAGAATTGGTTTAGACAGACTATCCCTACCAAAATTAAAAGGAGGCATAGGACTCCCTGACTTCTCGAAATACCACTTGGCGTGCCAGCTCACCAGAGTGGTTGATTGGAACGTTCATGCATCCACAAAAGCCTGGGTAGCAATTGAAAAGGCCTTCTCCTCTAGCCCACTCCATCTTATACCATGGCTACAAAATCACTCCGCCTTGAAGGAATATACGCAACATCCACTCATCCAGATACTTTGCAATCCTTTAGAAGAAGTTGCTGCCTTTACGATACATCTTCAATGCCAAGCCCCCTCACACCTATCTCAAATAATCCAGAATTCCCGCCCGGTTTAGAAACGCACATATTACCTGAGATTAATCCTAAGAATGCCCTACGAGCCAAATTTTTCTTCCGGAAACAGAAATTCCTGTCTTTTGAAAAACTACTAGAGTTAACACCTACCAATCCCATTCGCTTTTGGACGTATAGACAACTGTCACACTACCTTAATAACCCCAAACTACGAATGAACTTTGCTAGACCACGCACAGTTTTTGAAGAAATATGCTCACGCACCTCCCCTCAAAGACACCTAATCTCTGACATTTATGCCCTTCTCTTCTCAAACATAAAAACCAAACATAATCTTGCTGTCAAAAACATGGGAAAGAGATCTTAATATAGACCTCACCCCCAAAAACTGGGAAACGTTCTTCTCCTGTATTCACAAAGGATCTATTAATGTGTCAGCCCAAGAAAATGGATTTAAAATTTTCTCGAGGTGGTACAAAACACCTCTCTTACTCCATACAATAAACCAATCCATCCCTGCCACATGCTGGCATTGCTCTGAGGCGGTGGAATCCTTCCTCCACATTTGGTAGACGTGTCCCAAAATAACAGCATATTGGACGGAGATACAACGCTTGATCACCCAGATAACAACGTACCAGATAGACTTCACCCCGGAACAAATGCTCCTTCATCACACTCCAATTCCGTATACACGATACAAGCGATCCCTCTCAATGCACCTTCTAAACGTTGCAAAATTGACGCTTCCTACTCACTGGAAATCCTCAGACCCACCGACCATCCAGGAGTGGTTTAGAAGAATTAATAAAATAGAGGAATTAGAAGATCTCATCCACCAAGCACACGAGACATCACATATATTTTGCATGACTTGGGCATGCTGGCATCACTTTAAAACCTCAGAGGAATACAAAGACAAAATGAATAACCGTCCGGCCCCTCTCATAACAGTGGTTTAGAACCTCCCCCTGTTTGACTAAGGCTCCCCCCAAAACCTCTCTTCCCGGCTTAGACCAACAGAGTCTGGTGCTCATATTCACTGTGCCAGGAACACTAATTATCAGGTCCAAAACAGCTATATAATTCGGGAGTCAACTTGTGGGTGTTTTAGGTAATGCCTGGTTTTCTCTGCACCTTTACCCCTTATATTTGGAACTAAGGCTGTAACAGGGCGACCTTTACGTGTGCTAGTAACCCAGGCTGTGAATGTAGCGAGGGTATACTAGTAACTAAGCTTCACTGGGATTGTGGTTGGGTCTAGTGTTGAGCGAACCCGTACTGTAACGTTCGGGTCCGTACTGAACTTTCGGGTGTCCGGTACCCGGACCCGAACATGGACATTTCAAAAAACGTCCGGGTTCAGGTTATGGGTTCTGGTAGTTGATCATGCATGTTGAATAGCTGAAGGGCAGCCAATCAACAAGCGTTTCACTGGTTTGCCCTTAGAAGCCATCACAGCCATGCCTACTAATGGCATGGCTGTGATTGGGCAGTGCATCATGTGACCCAGCCTCTTTATAAGCTGGAGTCACAGTGCTGCATGTCACATGCTCTTGGGTTAGTGTAGGGAGAGGATGCTGCCGGCATTTTTGTGAGGGTGAGATTGCAGACATTTTAACATCTGATCCTGCATCCTGAGATTACTACTGCTGTTGCTCTGAGGGACAGATTGCAGAAATTTGAGATTTCACAAACTGCTGCTTTGAGTGACAGATTGCAGATTGCAGATCAAACTCTGCATAGCACAGCGATCGCTACGATCGTGCACAACGATCAGATTGTTGGAGTAATTTGAGATTTCACATACTGCTGCTTTGAGTGACAGATTGCAGATCAAACCCTGCCTAACACAACGATCATTACGATCGTACACAACAATCAGATTATGGGATCATACACAACAATCAGATTGTGGGAGTAATTTGAGATTTCACATACTGCTGCTTTGAGTGACAGATTGCAGATCAAACCCTGCATTACACAATGATCTGACTGCACTAGGTAGAGGCTTCTGCTTAGAGGGACAGATTATTGTTCAAAAATCATTGCCTACTCCTATAGGGCCAGCTGTTGCTGTAAGTGACACATTATTGTTCAAAAATCATCTCCTAGTTCTAAAGGGGGAGCTTCCAGCTGTTGCTTAGAGGTACAGATTATTGTTCAAGAATAATTGCCTACTTCTATAGGGCCAGGTTCCAACTGTTGCTGTAAGTGACACATTATTGTTCAAAAATCATCTCCTAGTTCTAAAGGGAGAGTTTCCAGCTGTTGCTTAGAGGGACAGATCATTGTTCAAAAACCATTGCCTACTCCTATAGGGCCAGGTTACAGCTGTTGCTGTAAGTGACACATTATTGTTCAAAAATCATCTCCTAGCTCTAAAGGTAGAGCTTCCGGCTGTTGCTGTAAGTGACACATTATTGTTCAAAAATCATCTCCTAGTTCTAAAGGGAGAGTTTCCAGCTGTTGATTAGAGGGACATATTATTGTTCAAAAAACCATTGCCTACTCCTATAGGGCCAGGTTCCAGCTGTTGCTGTAAGGGACAGATTATTTATTGTTCAAAAATCATCTCCTAGCTCTAAAGGGAGAGCTTCCAGCTGTTGCTTAGAGGTACAGATTATTGTTCAAGAATCATTGCCTACTTCTATAGGGCCAGGTTCCAACTGTTGCTGTAAGTGACACATTATTGTTCAAAAATCATCTCCTAGTTCTAAAGGGAGAGTTTCCAGCTGTTGCTTAGAGGGACAGATTGTCGACCTTTGAGAGGGAAATCTTGATCCTCTACTAAAAACTTGTTATTACACAGTGAATGTCGTTGT
>BLSH010318482.1:41202-70994 GCA_018402905.1 Glandirana rugosa | reverse complement strand
CTGCACCAGCATAGGCCAGGTCAAAAATATTCAAGCCAGGGCACAGTTCTGGAGGATGAGGAAGATGAGGAGGAGGAGGAATCGCAACAGGGTGGCACCCAACGCAGCTCGTGGGCATCACTGGAGCGTGGCTGGGGGATACAGAGGACACAGATGATATACCTCCCACAGAGGACAGCTTGTCTTTGCCTCTGGGCAGCCTGGCACACATTGCAGACTACATACTGCAGTGCCTGCGCAACAACAGCCGAGTTGCCAACATTGTAACTTCTTCTGATTACTGGCTGGCCACCCTGCTGGATCCCCGTTACAAGGACAACGTGCCGTCCTTAATTCCCTCACTGGAGCATGAGAGGAAGATGCGCGACTACAAGCGCACACTGGTAGAGGCGCTGCTGAGGGCATTCCCAAATGACACCGGGGGCTCAGCGGAAGCACAATGCAAAGGCAGAGGAGGAGGAGGAGGAAGAGGCCACCAGCGCAGTTGTGCCACCGCCAGCACCTCAGAAGGCAGGGTTAGCATAGCTGAAATGTGGCAAAGCTTTGTCAGCAGCCCGCCACAACAAACAGCACCACCAGCCGATAGACAACGTCTTAGCAGGAGGCAGCATTTCAGCAACATGGTGCAAGAGTATGTGTGCACACGCCTATGCGTACTGACTGATGGGTCTGCCCCATTCAACTTCTGGGTCTCCAAATTGGCCACATGGCCTGAGCTTGCCCTTTATGCCTTGGAGGTGCTGGCCTGCCCTGCAGCCAGTGTATTGTCTGAATGTGTGTTTAGCACGGCAGGAGGCGTTATCACAGACAAGCGCAGCCGTTTGTCCACAGCCAACGTGGACAAGCTAACCTTTATTAAAATGAACCAGGCATGGATCCCACAAGACTTGTCTGTACCTTGTGCAGAATAAACATTTAGACCGGACTCACACAGCCATTCGTATTCTTGATTTTTTGAATATGTCTCAATATTTTGGGGGCTACCCCAATTATAAACAAACAAAAAAAAAATACAGTGTTGGCTACCTCCTCCTCCTCCTCGACCACCGCCACTTCCACCTACACTGCCATGGTCACGGCCTAGTCAACCTCTAGGCTCCTACTCCACATCCACCACTCCTTTCCATTTTTTTTATTTGATTTTAATTTATTTTCCCTATCCCCATTTTTTTGTAGGGCACTTGCCCTACTCTTACCCCCATTTTACTTCCTTTTGCAGCCCTCTAGCACTTGCCATGACTATGTTACAGCCATTTTTGCGCCTAAAAAGTTTGGGTCCTCATTGACTTCAATGTGGTTCGGGATAAAGTTCAGGCAATGTTCGGTGCCGAACCCGGACTGTTTTCCAACTTTCTTTCGGACCCTCCGAACTCGAACGTCCAGGTGTTCGCTCAACTCTACTTGGGTCGAGATGAGGCTGAGGGGAAATTCGAAGTCACTTGTGTTGCACTGGCCCGAGTGCCCCTACCCAGTCACAATGACCCCAGTTGGGACGTCTGGGTGGTCTGGAGGCGCTGGGGCAGGTCCCCTGGGGTGGTGGGGAGTTCCTTCCTCATATTTAGCTAACCTCTCTCACCAACCAGCAATCCTTCTTTAATGAAAACTGTGATTATAAAAACTATGTTCACTATCTTTTCTCTTTTTATGCATCCTGTGAAATATTTCAATAAAAATATTTGGAAAAAAAAAATAATTTTTAACCATATGTGCATAAAATGTAAAGTTGGATTCTGACAGCAAAAGGTTTAAACCCTTCTCATTACAATATCAAAAATCAACTAATATTATACTGTGGAGGTACAAACATTGCTTTGTACTTGTCTGACATGAAGATATTAGCTCAGCTACAGCTTAACTTATGAGTTATGACCCTTCTAATAATAAAGGCAGTACAACTGTAAACTGAAAGCCTAGATAGACTGAGCGTGACATGTTTGCTGACTGGAATGGATTTATTAGTATTTAATTAGTTTAATGTCTGCTTTTATCATTATATGATGCAATTTGTCAAAGTAAGAACATCATGTATTGTTTTACATATTAGCCATAATTGCACAGCCATTATGTTTATGGTCAAGATATCGTCACCATCAACATTTACTTTTCATCCATGACATTTTCAGGCTGCCTAAACCTCTAGAAGAGGGGAAGTTTATTAAATACTAAATAGTGGGATCTAAACAGCTCTTTGTCCATCCAATGACTTCAGCCATTTCTGGGGAATTTCAAAGCAATCTGAGTCCACTGATGGAATATAATTCCACCAGTGTATTCTGGATGGGCCAGTGTCCTTTACACTGCTGTCAATTTCATACACCATGCCAAACTCCCAGGAGACATTCATTTTAGCTGTCCAAACATCTCTCAGTTAGAAATTAGTGAATTGGCTTGGGTTGAGAGTCAAGCAGTGGCCCGCACCCTAGAGGCCTGATATCCTCACTTTACACACAGCTGTTATCCCAGCCCAACTCAAGCAAACCACTATATGCTCTAAAATGGGAAGAAGACCTAGGCCGGTCACTAGACCAAGCAGACTGGAACGAAATCTGGTCACACACTAAAGCCTCATCCCCCAGCACTCTGGCTGTGGAGACTAATTATAAAGTCCTAACCAGGTGGTACCTGGTTCCCGCGAGGATTACCAAATACATCTCAACATATTCACCACAGTGCTTCAGAGGTTGCCCTGACACAGGCACAAACCTCTACATTTGGTGGTCCTGCCCAACTGTAAGTAAACTTTGGTCGGGAGCCTTCCAACTAGCATCCACTATGTTTGAGGCCCCTATAAGCCCTGACCCGGCAGTTGCCCTGCTCAACCTTAAGCCAGAACCACTCTCCCGAAATCAATCCAAACTACTTCTATACTTACTTGCAGCCATAAAACAAACCATTGCCAAGGCATGGAAATCCCCCCACCTATCCTTTGCAGAAGCCAAACACAGAACAACCAACCTTATGATACATGCCAAATTAGAGGCACTTGACAAGGAACAAGATGCCAAATTCGAGCATATATGGGACCCTTGGATAAGACATTGCTTACCCACCACATTTAATCTGGCAGTTCTCCAGCCATGGTGATCGGATGGCCCTCAACCAAGCGCATTCTGGAAGGTCGGACGGGACCGGGCTTGCAGACTCCCGCCACTCCTCTTTTTTCTCTCTCTCTCTAACCTACCCCACTCTCTTTCTCCCCACTGCTTCCTTCGGCTCCCCTTATCTGGAGTTTTCCTTCATACACTCTCTTCAGTATCCCCCATTCTTTTTTTCTCCTTTATTAGAGTTTAAACATGCAGACAACAGTATGCATAGAAATGAAGCTATGTATACAGTATTGATCTCAGCATGTACACTTTGAATACACACATAGCCAACTAGCTAACTGGTTAATACCCCAGTCTTTCCACTCTGACACAGATATGATCCCAAGGGGGTGTTGGGAGAGTCTGCAATATTTACCTTAGTATAATGGTCTGCATATATCAAGTCCCTACTTCTCCTTGTATTGTTTTGAGACCGTATTACAAGTTGTACTGTTTTGCATCATCTTACCCATTCTCCGATTATACAATGTTATGTTATTAGACTCTATGGTCTCTCACTGTGTATAAAGTCTTTAAATGTCTTTAAAACTCAATAAAACCTTTTAACAGAGAGATTCAAGCAGTGGAAGTAGAATACAAAACAGAGCAAAAAGCTATAGGAATTTTTACTCTTACAAAAAAACACAGCTAAAGCCCCAAACGTTGAACCAGGTGACCAGTGCCAAAACAGTTTAATAGTATAGCTTGTTTTCTTGTATCACACTGTAATGTATTAAACGTTTAATAAAATATATAAACAAAGCCCACTTCAAAACCACAACTCAAAATTCCAGAGATAAGACAGTTTTTATCCTGGACTTGGAGTAAGAAATATTTTAGAGACAAATTCCACAAATATAGCATAGGGTCTGGAGAGTAGTTTAGCATCTTGATTGAGTTTCATTGTAAGTGGGAGAGAGTTTTATCATGAAATAAAAATCAGAGTGTATGATTTGAGAGACATAACCCAGGAAATAGTGCACAGACTTTATAAACAGAATTTAAACACTTGCTGCCGACCACACGGCCGAGCTGACCATAGCTCTCTCCCTTGGAGCAGCTCCTCCATTACTAAGAAGTAGAGTTGAGTGAACTTCTGGAAGCCCGGGTTCTGCTGGTTTGGCCGAACTTCGGGACAAAGTCCGGGTTCGGGTCCAGACAGAACCCAAACTTTGTCCCGGACCCCGAACCCCATTGAAATCAATGGGGACCCGAACTTTTAGGCACAAAAATGGCTGTAAAAAGTCCTGGAAAGTCCTAGAGGTCTGCAAAAGGAAGGAAATGGGGGTAAGGGTGGGACAAGTGCCCTACAAAGAAATGGGGACAGGGAAATAACTATTGATGCCTGCACTGTGTGGCCCTCCTTCTGTTTCTCTACATGTTCATGAGGATCTTCTCTGATCTGATGAGCCCTGCTGCACCACCATCCAAGCTCGGATCCATTCATCCATCCATCCATCCATCCCTGATTACATCCTGTAATCCATCTTGCACCCCTTCATATTAAGGCTGATGTCCATTGTATCCCACTCTATCTAACTCCACTGACCTTCCAGGAAAACCGGATTGTTAACTCCTCCAAAGATCCAAGTACTTTTTTTTATATTCCACAACATTTGTCTATGTGCCTAAATCATCGTGTGGAGAGAGATGTTTGCTTTTTAGAAAATCTTCTGGCCTGCCTTAGAAGAACCTGTAAGCCAAGTTACTTTTCCAGGAAGCACTACACCACCAGGTTGAGGGCTTGTGCTAGGCAAGGCACGTGTGTTAACTTTCTCTGCTAAGGAATGGACAGCAATTTGGTACCATTTAGTTACACACAACCTTCCCAAGTACAAGATGACATGGGGATAACCAACTCTTTGCCTGTCCCTGCAGACTGACAGAATCTGTGCACCAGTCTGGCACCAGTCCCCCAGGCATACCATCTGCAGCACTGTTGTTTTGAGTGAGCTGTTACATAGATTAGTGAACATTTGTGGAGTTCTGGTGGTTCAGAGGCCAACTCACCCAAAGAAGGCTTTGAGGAGGAGAAGATGGAGGTTAAACAAAAATAAAATAAAATTCCCCTTATCAACCAGCCAGCCATGCACACATTTGCAAATACATGTGTAAGCTGCAGAGGCTGCAACAAGGCACGCCACTATTATCAGCAGTCATAAAAATTTGAGAGCCTCCATAGTAGAAGCACGTATACAGTATCTCACAAAAGTGAGTACACTCTTCATGTTTTTGTAAATATTTTATTATATCTCTTCATGTGACAACACTGAAGAAATAACACTTTGCTACAATGTAAAGTAGTGAGTGTACAGCCTTTATAACAGTGTAAATTTGCTGTCTCCTCAAAAGAACTCAACATACAGCCATTAATGTCTAAACAGCTGGCAACAAAAGTGAGTACACCTCTAAGTGAAAATGTCCAAATTGGGCCCAAAGTGTGAATATTTTGTGTGGCCAACATTGTTTTCCAGCGCTGCCTTAACCATCTTGGGCATGGATTTCACCAGGGCTTCACAGGCTGTCACTGGAGTCCTCTTCCACTCCTCCATGATGACATCACGGAGCTGGTGGATGTTAGAGACCTTGCGCTCCTCCACCTTCTGTTTGTGGATGCCCCACAGATACTCAATAGGGTTTAGGTCTGGAGACAGGCTTAGCCAGTCCATCACCTTTACTCTCAGATTCTTTAGCAAGGCAGTGGTCGGCTTGGAGGTATGTTTGGGGTCGCTATCATGTTGGAATACTGCCCTGTGGCCCAGTCTCCAAAGGGAGGGGATCATGCTCTGCTTCAGTATGTCATAGTACATGTTGATATTCATGGTTCCCTCAATGAACTGTAGCTCCCCAGTGCTGGCAGCACTCATGCAGTCCCAGACCATGTCAATCCCACCACCATGCTTGACTGTAGGCAAGACACACTTGTCTTTGTACTCCTCACCTGGTTGCTGCCACACACGCTTGACTCCATCTGAACCAAATAAGTTTATCTTGGTCTCATCAGACCACAGGACATGGTTCCAATAATCCATGTGCTTAGTCTGCTTGTCTTCAGCAAACTGTGGGCTTTCTTGTGCATCATCTTTAGAAGAGGCTTCCTTCTGGGATGACAGCCACGCAGACCAATTTGATGCAGTCTGAGGTGTATGGTCTGAGCACTGACAGGCTGACCCCCACCCCTTCAACCTCTGCAGCAATGCTGGCAGCACTCATACATCTATTTCCCAAAGACAACCTTTGGATATGGCGCTGAGCATGTGCACTCAATGTCTTTGTTCCTGTTAAAGCACTGTATGGTCTTGGCCACAGTGGTGCAGCTCAGTTTCAGGGTCTTGGCAATCTTCTTATAGCCTTGGCCATCTTTATGTAAAGCAACAATTTGTTTTTTCAGATCCTTAGAGAATTCATTGCCATGAGGTACCATGTTGTATGTCCAGTGATCAGTATGAGAGAGTGAGAGTGATAGCACCAAATTGAACAGACCTGCTCCCCATTCACACCTGAGACCTTGTAACACTATTGAGTCACATGACACTGGTGAGAAAAGGGCTAATTGGGCCCAAATTGCACATTTTCACTTAGGGGTGTGCTCACTTTTGTTGCCAGCGATTTAGACATTAATGGCTGTGTTTTGAGTTATTTTGAGGGGACAGTAAGTTTACACTGTTATACAAGCTGTACATTCACTACTTTACATTGTAGCAAAGTGTAATTTCTTCAGTGTTGTCACATGAAGAGATATAGTACATTTTTTTACAAAAATGTGAAGGTGTACTCACTTTTGTGAGATACTGTATATACATATATAGTAATGATTGGATTGTGGGCAGGTTTGTCTGGAGGGAGCCTACCCCTCCTTAAAGGCACAGGAGCACACTAGACACCCAACAAATAGCACAATGACAGCAAATGTGTCCAGTGTACCCCTCACCAAATGACCAACAGTACAAACAAATGGCAACTGCCCCAACCCATAACTGGCCTTAACAGCAAGGAGCACATGGAAGGGTGATGCATGTCAAACAAAAACAAAGAAAGCTGGCGCTACACAGTCAACTTCCCCTCCCTGCAAACTGTCAGCTGTCCCTCCCACTGAACTCCCACACACTAACAAAAGTTTGCTGGGATAGAAACCTTTTTAATGTGTGAGCTGCAACTTTGTTAAAAAAACATCATTGGCCAACATTTAGTCCAATGAAAGTTGTTTTCAATGCTTTATGGGATGTTCAGCAGAACAATTCCTGCAAAAAGCCCCCGATGTTCAAATTTAGTCTAAACACCTAAACAGCTGAGGTTCAGTCTAAACTTTGATCTGTACCAAACTCTCAGCTCATACCTATTCCACTTCTGCTCCAACACACACTGACAAAAGACTGATGGGAAAGCAAACTTTCATAGGAAGGGGGAACACATTTTCAAATCACCATTATTGGTCATACTACGCCACCTGACCAGAATTGAAAGTACATAAAATGCAATGTTGATTGTTGGCTCAGCAGTGAATATACTTGCTATTTTGCCATTTCCTAGAACTGCAAACCTGTGAACTTCAAGTCGAGCTGTATGTTGACCTGAACTTGACAGACATCCCAACCTGCAAAAACTAATTTCAGGGAAATGAAATGGAATCAGTATACAGAGGTTTACTTCTTCTGAGAGATATTAAAGGAACACTCTAACCACCATGACGACTTCATTTCAGTATGTGGGATGGCATGAGTATACTAAGATGGACTAATGAACAGTGTTCTTCTCTATGCTGTAGTTTCACACACAGATTGCAGATGTTTGAAGAACAGTGATATCAAATCACTGTTCTTCAAACATCTGCAAACTGTGTGTGAAGAGCGAAACCATATGCCTGTTCTTTTCTATGCTGTAGTTTCACACACAGATTGCAGATGTTTGAAGAACAGTGATATCATATCACTGTTCTTCAAACATCTGCAAACTGTGTGTGAAGAGCGAAACCATATGCCTGTTCTTCTCTATGCTGTAGTTTCACACACAGATTCCAGATGTTCACAGAACAGGTGTATGGTTCCTCCCGGTTTTAGGTAAAGTGTTCTAAACAGTTTACAGATGTGTGCAGAACAGATGTTCACTTATTCCCGGTTTCATTTAAAGTGACACACACAGTTTACAGAGGTGTGCAGAACAGATGTTCACTTATTCCCGGTTTCATTTAAAGTGACACACAGACTTTAAAGATGTTTGCAGAACAGATGTTCACTTATTCCCGGTTATATTTAAAGTGACACACACATTTTCCAGATGTTTGCAGAACAGTGATATGGGTTCTCCCGGCTTATTTATACTTTTTTGACACAGTTTGAAGATGATTTTAGAACAGTTATATGGCTTCTACCGTTAATTAATACTTTTCAGACCCAGTTTGAAGATGGTCCACATTCACCTCCATTTTTGCTTTTTTTATGTTTTTATTTTTTTTTTAATATTTAAAGTTATTTTCCTGTCCCCATTTCTTTGTAGGGCACTTGTCCCACCCTTACCCCCATTTTCCATCTTTTTGCAGACCTCTAGGACCTTCCAGGACTTTTTTACAGCCATTTTCAGAACTTTTAATAAAATTACCAGAACCCCGAACCCGGACTTTTTTTGAAAAGTCCGGGTTCGGGTCCCGGACACCCCAAAGTTCGGCACGGACCCGAACTTTACAGTCCGGGTTCGCTCAACTCTAGTAGGCACCCCTCACATGTATATGTTTATACATGCGTGAATGTGGGCGCAGGGACGACTCAAAATTTTTTGGTACAGATTTTTAGTCCTTGTGTGGAACTTTCATTTAATTACACTTTTTTTACTTTTTTACCTGTCCTCCATGAAGCTTCTTCCCTGGCCATGCTGACATTTTACATGTCGCTCCTGGGTCAATGAGAGGTCAATACCCGGTGACACCTGTCACGCTTGTCCCAGGTCTACCAATGGTGCCGGGGGGCAGTCATTACAAAGGTGTGTGGAAGCAATCACTTCTATCTGACAGCAGATATCCCATTAATTTGATAGAAGAATTATAGTATATTTACAGCAGACATATGCAGTTCGCTTACACTTACTTACAAGATACACTTAGGGGCACAGACTTCTTATTTGTTTATCAAGTACTTTTAAGGATGTGTGATTGTGAAAGAGATAACAAGATACATTGTTGTATTAAAATCAAGGTTAGCTTTATTACAAATTGGTAAAAACAGCAAAGATGCCACAAAGACCCCAATTAACTTTAAAACATCACAGACTGAATAAAGCACAAATCATATGTAACGGCTTAATACAAGTTGATGTTAAAGATTCCAGATATGAGCTGACGCATTTTACAGACTTGATCTGCTTCTTCAGGGAAGTTAAATATCCATCTAGAAAGTCATCATTTTATGACATAATCATTAGTATTGTACAATTTCAATATTTCCTTCATTTACATGAAAAAATACTTGGGCACTCCTTTGTCTAGAGCCTCATAGCCGTATATCTGTAGTGTGAGATCTAAGGTACTGCTGCCTTTGATTTCTAGCCTCAGGAGATTTGGAGTGAGATTTGGTGAGGCCATTACTGTGCTGCCCACTGTTCTCCTGGCTGGAGGCTCTGGTATGTGGAAACAATGACCTGCCTCTACCAAGATAGCTGCCTCAAAACAGACACAGTGCAGGACAAGGTATGGTAAGCCAGTAATAGGGAAAGATCAACTGCTGGAAGACCACAAGCAATACTGCTGACTCGTCCTTTGCTTTCTTCCTTTCTTTGGCACAGCTGTTAAAGTGATTGTAAAGCTACCTTTTTTTTAAATAACAAACATGTTAAATGACCCACTCTGTGCAAGTGTTTTGCACAGAGTGGTCCAGATCCTCCTTTTCTGGGGTCCCTCGGCGGTGCTCCTGGCTCCTTCTCTTCTCAAGTGACTCATCAGGGAAGCACATTACCTGGGGTCACTCATGCGGGTGCGCTCCTGTGTCCCATTGCTGCGTCCATTGACACAGACAACAGGACTCGGCCCCGCCCCCCGGCTCCCACATCACTGGACTTGATTGACAGCAGCGGGAGCCTATGGTTGTGCTGCTATCAATCTAGCCAATCAGGACCCGAGACACCGGCTGGAGCGGGTGTGCTCATCCCTGGCATGGGAACAATCAGGCTCAGGTAAGTAAAAAAGGGCTCTGGGGGGCAGCTGCAAAAAAAAAAGGTTTTTCACCTTAATGCATAGAATGCATTACGGTAAAAAACTGGGAGGGTTTAAAACCCCTTTAAGAGTTCAATTCCTCTTTAACTATTGCCCTATAGGAGCATACACTATGTAACTCGGTAATATTGATCTATTAACACAAGGTCAATTTTGAACAGAAGCCAGTAAATCTTGTTTCAAATACTTCATTAAAGTGTTACTAAACCCACAACAGTATAATCAGTCTGTATATTCAGTAAAGCATGCTTGCTATACTCACTGTGGAACTTAATGGGTTAATCATCTGCATTGTGTAAAAAGGTTGTTTCATCCTGTCTTCTCTAATCCTCCCCTTCTTCCACCGTCCCCAATCTATCTGCTGATAAGTCAGAGGCTAGGGGACAAGCTGCACATGCTCAGTTTGGTGTGTACAGTATTGCTAGAATGTTTATTTTTTCTTGGGGAGTGCATGTAAACAACACAGGGCCAATCAGCACTGTCCATACAGAGAGTCAGAGGTCCTGCAGCCTTTTAGGACAGTCAGTGCAGAATGAAAACTCCTCCTACAAGCTTTAACCAGACACTGATAGAAGTCATAAGACCGCTCTAACTGCTGATGGAAAAAGGTATTTAGAAGTTTATATTTACTAAAACTATTGCATCCCCATATTCTGTGTACCATGGGAGACCAGATATAGTGAATGCAGGGTCCTGGATTTAGTAACACTTTAAGTTGAAAAATAAAAAGGAAGAAACCCTGAGGTTCCTGGTAAAGAATGAAACATATTGGTATGAAACGGCATTTAACTGAAAATGCTTTGGGTGTATTTAGAATTGATTTAAGGTGAAATGCACCCAGTACCCTAGTACTTTATAATTTTTTTTTGTTCACTACATATCAGCAGGCCTTAGGAAAATGGGAGTACAGGCCCCCTCTTCCTTACTGTTCAAATCCTTTTCGAGTACTAAGGAATTGGTATTAGTCCACAATGATGTAGAGAGTTTAGGACAGCCTGAATAATCCCCAGGACAACTGAACACATTAGGACATCACTTAATATTACTGCTAGGGGCAGAGCCCTATGGAAAGATCTAGAAGCTAGAAATATGGAACTGAAATAGTGCCTACCATTATTATTCTCTTATATGCATTTACACTTAGTTTCTAGGTGACTGAACTTTGTCTAATGCATCACCTCGCATTTTAATGGACCCAGCATTTATCTATAATTATAGGAAACAAAACAGTATGTCCTGCTTTCTGAAAGGCAACATTTATCTATTTTAACCAGCGGTCAAAGAGGATATACAAAATGCTTCTGTGGGTAAAAGGAAGAAACTGACAAATGAGTTTTTAGTGTTAAAGTTCAGAATCAAATGAAAATCAAACGTAATCCATCAGTGCACTTTGTAATTTGTGTTATCTACTTTTTGTCTTAATTTAAAATGTACTGCTAATAGGCACCTTTTATTTTGTCTGTATTCTCTCTATTTGTGTGTCTGTATGTTAAAAATGTTTTCCTCTTATAATTATTTTATTAGGTATCGCTGAATGAACTTGAAATGAAAGACCAATAAACAAGTGAACAGTAAATAAACTATTAAAAATTAATGGTGTCTTCATTTGTATGGACATAATGATAGGGTATTTTGCACTCTAAATGAGTCATCTGGTCAAAATTGTCTGTTTGAAAAGTCACTTCAATGCATTAGGGATGGTACAATATGTACAGGGCAAACAAACAGTCCATTATTAACATAAAGGTTTTCTTTTTTATAAAACACATCCAATTCTTGCTTTGTATGTTCTTCTCAGCTGGTCAGCTCAATCTTTAATTAATCACCGTAATTTTTTTTTGCTGATGTTGCTATTAACTGTGGGTATTTATTCAGTGTAATAAATCTATTTGTAAGGTAAAAAGTAGTTCTTTCATTAATCAAAAGCTGACAAGGTGCACTGTCAGTGTCTAATCCAATACAGCTCACTAATTCTTACATTTTTATTATAGTGTGTTATTGTTTCAAATATGTTATCTGACTTGTTTGCTAGTGCTGTAGGCTGAGGTTTAATAATGGGTAACAGGAGTACTTGTCAGGAACATGGTACCAACCATCAGGCTGTTACATAATGTTTGTGCATATAGGTACATGCAAACTCAAGCACGCACAGGCGTGGACTTGCCTACACATCCACTGTCAACAAGCGGCCTATTTAAACTTGAACTCTTCACTAGCTCTTTGCTGGTTTATAAGTGAAAGTGTACAAATTGGACCAAAAGTGTCAATATTTTGTGTGGCTAACATTATTTTCAAGCACTGCCTTAACCCTCTTGGGCATGGAATTCACCAGGACTTCACAGGTTGCCACTGGAGTCCATTTCCACTCCTCCATGACAACATTCCAGAGCTGGTGGATGTTAGAGACCTTGCGCTTCTCCACCTTCCATTTGAGGATGCCCCACAGATGCTCAATAGGGTTTAGGTTTGGAGCCATGCTTGGCCAGTCCATCACCTTTACCCTCAGCTTCTTTAGCAAGGCAGTGGTTGTCTTGGAGGTGTGTTTGGGGTCTTTATCATGTTGGAATACTGTCCTGCGGCCCAGTCTCTAAAGGGAGGGGATAATGCACTGCTTCAGTATGTCACAGTACATGTTGGCAATTCATGGATCCCTCAATGAACTGTAGCTCCCCACTGTCGGCAGAACTCATGCAGCCCCAGACCACGACACTCTCACCACCATGCTTGACTGTAGGCAAGATACACTTGTCTTTGTACTCCTCACCTGGTTGCCACCACACACACTTGACACCATCTGAACCAAATAAGTTTATCTTGGTCTCATCAGACCACAGGACATGGTTCCAATAATCCATGTCCTTAGTCTGCTTGTCTTCAGCAAACAGTTTGCAGGCTTTCTTGTGCATCATCTTTAGAAGAGGCTTCCTTTTGGAACAACAGCCATGCAGACCAATTTGATGCAGTGTGCGGCATATGGTCTGAGTACTGACGGGTTGACCCCCACCCTTTCAACCTCTGCAGCAATGCTGGTACCACTCATACATCTATTTCCCAAAGACAAGCTCTGGATACGATGCTGAGTATGAGCACTCAGCTTCTTTAGTCGACTTGTGAGGCCTGTTCTGAGTGGAACCTGTCCTGTTAAACCACTGTATGGTTCTGGCCACCATGCTGCAGCTCAGTTTTAGGGTCTTGGCAATCTTCTTGTAGCCTAGGCCATCTTTATGTAGAGCAACAATTCTTTTTTTCAGATCCTCAGAGTTCTTTGCCATGAGGTGCCATGTTGAACTTCCAGTGATAAGTATGAGAGAGTGAGAGCGATAACACCAAATTTAATACACCTGCTCCTCATTCACACCTGAGACCTTGTAATACTAATGAGTCACATGACACCGGGGAGGGAAAATGGCTAATTGGGCCCAATTTGGAGATTTTCACTTAGGGGTGTACTCACTTTTGTTGCCAGCGGTTTAGACATTAATGGCTGTGTGTTGAGTTATTTTGAGGGGACAGCAAATTTACACTGTTATACAAGCTGTACACTCACTACTTTACATTGTAGAAAAGTGTAATTTCTTCAGTGTTGTCACATGAAAAAATATAATAAAATATTTACAAAAATGTGAGGGGTGTCCTCACTTTTTTGAGATACTGTATGTGCCCTGATAAAATAGGCATATAGATGAACTAATTTCTTAAAAAAAAACACAACAACAACATTGTTATGATTGATTCCCCAGCACAGTATTGTATCATGGTAGATTTATGCATGTAGGTTTTATATGGTGCTATTTCTGACACTGCAATCTTCCGTCATCAGTTTGACGGGAACCATATATAAACATCCTCTGCTATTTTTACTACTCACATGCTGATCAGCTACATATTCACCTAGACTGGGATCCTTACACACTAAGCAAAAGTATAGTCAACCTTTAAACAGATTGTTTTTATAGTACAACAGCTTTCTTGAAACTGTTGGATTGCTCATGAAAAAAAATACTTGTAAATGCAGAATGTCATAAAACTTAACATGTTCACTCACTGTTAAGTTAAAGGGGAGCTGTTAGATGAAAACTATGTAAGCTGACATTGTTAACTTGAAAAGTGAAAAGTGCATGCTCTGCATCCATCATCCAGATCCTTCACTTCTCTAGTGAGTTATGGAGCTGTGGCAACAAGACCTCTGCCATGAGATGATTTTATTGGTTCCACAAAACAAATAGCTACACTCACAAAATAAAAACATGATGCATAGCATGTCGACAAGTTTGAGTCACCAGAGAGTTTGTGTAGTATAGTAATCAACCACTTCTAACCAATAGTTCTACACAGAGTTTCAGGTTGCTATATTATGTATACAATTTTATTTTTTTTAAGTTCAAATATTTTTTTTATTTGTTTAACAGGGTGATGTTTTGTGTAAGCCAGTGCACTACTCTATCTTTTACTGCATTATAGTTTCTTCATACTGCCTGCAAACGTGCAAGGATGAGCAGAGTGTGGACTGTCTGTACTGAAAAACAAACAAAAATAAAAATAAAATCCAAACATTACTTTGAGCTAACACTCAATTGTCTATCATTGTATTGGAATATTTTCAGCACATTTCAGCATTTTTCTGATCATTTTCAACATTAAACAATGTTTTTTTTTTTCTATTCAATTTCTACTCCTACCCCTACTGCTCATGCATATTTCAGTTATATACTGTATATTTTTTAGAACCATTGACCTACAAACAATTAGAAAATTGTTCATTGGAAAAACTTTTCAAAATATTCATTCATTCATTTTTCATCTTGCAACAGAAAATGCCTGCCGCTGTGAGCCTGCTAAGTATGCAAAAATTGAACGATTGGTCTTCCAGTTCTATTTTTCATTCGATTTTCTATCCATTGTAGCAGGGGAATCCCATGCTACTCAGTAGGATAGTGGTTTATGCCAGATTTTGAGAGAAGTAAGCACACTGATTATTCAGGTATGTGCTGGCTTCATAATAGAGCCAGAGTTAGAGCTCAGGGCCCCACCCTCTATAAGGAGGTCAGTGTGTCTGAGCGGGGCCGTGGGAGATGCTGCTGTACATCGAGGTCAAGATCGAGACAGAGGAAGGCCCAATCCTGAGAGGAAGTGCATGTGCAATAGGAGCAACCAGGAGGCTGTCGAGAGTCCAGAAGGGACAAGCACAGCTAGGGAGCTGCAAGGAAAGATACAGAGCTAAAGTTCAGTGTCTGTGCATACCACTGGGATGTGTTTGAGTGCACAGAGCAGTAAATCATCCACAAGAGAGCCCAGAGGCTGAATGTAATGTCTTTACATTGATGGTGAGAACCCCTGCATGGGAAGAGCTATCTGTATGAACTTTGACTTGCTTTTAAATAAAAGTGGGCTGCCATGCCCTTAAAATACAGTTTTGGACTGGCACAACTCATTGTAAACCCACCTAACACTTGAGTTTAATCACCCCAATCTTACATATGGTGGAGCAATTACTTTGTGCACAGATGTCAGAGTTCCAGATCTTCGCATACCAGAAACAGTGAGTAGCAAGAAACTGTGTGTTTTGCAGTATGCAGCAGTGGATGTGATTATAGTGATGTCTGCATGGAGATCTGCATTGCTTGAAAGACTTAAAGCGGAGGTCCGGGCTAAAAAAAAAAAATAAAAGTCAGCAGCTACACATACAGTAGCTGCTGACTTTTAATATTAGGACACTTACCTGTCCTGGAATCCAGCGATGTCGGCACCCGCCGCCGATCTTCGGATCGGGGGTTGGGTGCAGCCGCATCCATCGCAGGTAAGGGAACCCGGACGTGTAAGCAGTACAGCTTCACGCCGGGCACCTTACCGCGCATGCGCGAGCTCTGCCGCGCTCTGCTACTGGCCAGGCGGCCACTAGCAGAGCGAGCAGGGAGGAGGGAGCCGGGCTTCTGACGTCAGCGGCCGCGTCCGCTGGCCAGAGCTCCCGGAAGTGTGGAAAAGGACACCTGTCTAAAGACAGGTGTCCTCTTCCCCCTCCCCCCCGAAAGGTGCCAAATGTGACACCTGAGGGGGGGAGGAATCCAACCAGCGGAAGTTCCACTTTAGGGTGGAACTCCGCTTTAAAGAGACAGTATGCAAAATTTTCCTGAGTTAAAAGGAACTGTGTTAAAAAGTGTTGTGTGCCTGACTGCAGGGATGGGGTGGTCAAAGCGCCAAAAGGAAGCAAGATTTGCTGAGATGTGAGATAGAACTCTGGAGGGGATTTTGCAGACAGAACAAGCCCCGGACTGGTGCAAAATGTATTTGGTCACACTACAGCAAGGGGAAAATAACAAAAAGCAAGCTATCACTTAGTGCAAGGAGTGAGCAGAAGGGAGTGGTTGCCACTGGCAACAAAAAATATCTGTGCTGCTGACTTCATACAGCCTATGTTACCTTCTGAACACGTTAAGGATTTTTTGTATGCGTTTGTAATGATTGCTTCCTACAGAGAGTGGTCCAGAGGTCACTGGGCTGAATTGTACCAAGGGGTGTACCACTTGATAGGTCATAACCAAGGTGACTACGACAAGTACCTAGATGCAATCCAATCTAGAGAGCACTGGACATGTTCTGTGGGGAGAATGTGGTTTCCCATAGCTACCGGAGAAAGTCTGTTTACAAAAAGGAGGAGCTACAGTGGAGATGTGGCTCGGATTCTGAGTGAATATGTTTATGCCTGTGCATGTGAAGTGATCAGAGAAGTATCCAGCATCCTGCAAGGGGTCTGACCATGTGTTTAGATCTGCTTTTACCCCTGGCAACAGGAAACCTGTTTGGTCTGCAGGGGATGTTGTAGAGTCTAAAAAGGCTGCAGTGGTACCCCATGTCCATGTAGAGGAATTAGCCTGTGAGAGCACAGTCAAGAAGGGACTATGCCTTCAACTGAAGTTTCCAACGCCTGCCATCTGGAATGGTAAGAATGTTCCTATTTCATGTGTTAGGGAGACTGAGTATGTGTTTAAGACTGGTGAAGTGGTGGCAAATCCAATGAGGAGATCCACTTTCAAGAGAGATATGCTGCTGTTTAGTAGATAGGCATGGGCTTATGCTGAACCCACAGCAAAGTTGATGTCTGATAAGGACTTATCTTCAGGCAGTGTGCTGTGTGGCAGCAAGACAAGTGATAAAAATGAATATAATGTGTGCTGCACTAAGCTGATTAAAAATGCTGAGGTAAATAATGGGTTGATGCAGCATGCTAAGGCTGAAACAGCAGAATCTTATGAAGTTCATGAAGCATCATTAGTGTAAGGTGGTGAAAGTGTGGTATTGCATCCAGATATGTCAGGGGTGACCACTGAGTGATTTATGCCATTGCCCCTAGAAACTGTGACAGGTGCAACAGAGATGTCTCTGGAGACCTCACAGGAGTCTGAGCTTGGGGTTTCCCAGGACATCTGTGTGGCTTAATTAGTACGTATAATGGTGAAAGATGTGGCGCTCACTCATTTGCCATATTAGCCCAAATATAGAATGGTGCTCAATTAATTAAACTCATAAACAATCAATCAATTAATTAACAATATACATAAAGTGCATATATAAAAAGTCCAATATGGATATCATCACAATATTCCCTTTCTTAAAAGAAGATTACATAGTCCATCCACCAAGTGAAGAAAGGTGTCATCCATATATTATATCTTCTTATACAGTTTGGTGCTCCACCCACACTCGGGTACTTCCTGAAGACGTGCTTGATCACGAAATGCATTGAGGTCACATCTGCTTCCGTTTGACATCATTTCAGGTTCCGTTGATTGGAACGCACGCCGTTTGTTTCCACCATTGAAGGCTGTTCATGCTGGTGCTGGCACTCAGCACTTCAAAACGTGAGTTGGCAATTTTTGGATGTTATGCTTTTTTAATAAACCAAGTTGCGCTATGAAACTATTTATTTGTTTTCTATGAGTACGAAAGTTTGAATCCAACCTAAAAAGAGCTAGTGGAAGTCTTGCACAAAATGGTCCATACATTGCTGGGCTGCAGAGGAGGATTTGTCCCACATATGATTTAAAGGAAATTTTTTAAAATATTTCTGGTGAGTGTATAGAGTACACACACGAGTGTGGGCGGAGCACCAAACTGTATAAGAAGATATAATATATGGATGACACCTTTCTTCACTTGGTGGATGGACTATGTAATCTTCTTTTAAGAAAGGGAATATTTTGATGATATCCATATTGGACTTTTTATATATGCACTTTATGTATATTCTTTTTTGTTTTTACCTGTATTGGACTTTCCTTTATATGCACTTTATGATCAAAATCATTGTTAATTAATTGATTGATTGTTTATGAGTTTAATTAATTGAGCGCTATTCTATATTTGGGCTAATATGGCAAATGAGTGAGCGCCACATCTTTCACCATTATACATACTAATTAAGCTATAGAGAAAATTATTTTCTTTATTGAAAGAGGGCAGCAAATCTCCTTAATATTTACACACTTCGTTTTTTATCGCATTTAGCAGTGGCGCCAACCTTGTCATACTTCTATTTTTCAACTGTGTGGCCTCCCCGACAGGCGAAGGTGTTTCACATGAGATGAAAAGTGATGTACTAAGTATCATACAGTCTCAAACTTCTAATGTGCTAAGGTAGCTTATTCCAGGCAGGAATGTGGATAATGATGTTGGGAAATGTATTACTGACAAGTGTAGTGTTTCAGATGGTGTTGAACCCATCTGTCTGCCTGTGTGTCCTTGGGCAGATGGAGCAGTGCTACAGAGTGCTGGTGACTGGAGCAGACAGGATAGACTGGGATAGTCTGGCCATAGAGGTATTAGTGTGGTGGAAAGAAAGGTGGGCACTGTTGCTGCTGTGGTAAATACAGAGTCTGCAGAGCCTGTAGTCACAGATGCATTGGCTGTTGCACAAGTTACCTCTTCCAGTCAGAAGGAAGAAGGAATGGATAAGGCATGTACATGGCAGAGGCTATGTCCATAGCAAAACAGATGAGTAATGTTGAGTGTCAGAGTGACAGTTTACTGGATAATTACTTTGAAAGGCTCAGTGTTGCTGAAAATGAAAGGATAGTGTGGAACATGTGTTTGGCGGTACTCAGGGGGAGCCACAAGTTGTGTCAGTTGCCTCTGAGGTGGAGGTTTCTTTAAGGGTCTCGGCCTCTTGAGCCTTAGCAAATTAGTCCCTCCACGTCGCTAGTAAGGGAAGAGTCCCTAAAGTTCTGTGGTTAGATGTGGATGTTTAGAAATAATGAAGATCTTATGGGAAATGTTGGAATTGGTGAAAACGCTTTCGCTCTACACCTGCGTGTGTGCACCGCATATGGACGGCCTGGTACTGTGCAGTACCAATTAGTGGAGACAGGTGGTACAGGTGACGTTAATGCAATGTTGGTTAATTGTGTAAAGTGGTCTCACGGTTTTTGGCAAGAGTGCTTCCAGCGGCTGTTTTGTGCAGGAGGCACTCAGGAGAACTGCTAGAGAAATCAGAAATGGCAGACGTGTTAGAAGTCTCTCTGTCCAATGGTGTGATGGGATGCATTCCTGCTGGCACAGTCCGAGGCTGAGCAGTGGTTGGTACATGGCATGTATAGGATGGTGGTTTACACCAGGTTTTGAGAAGAGTAAACACACTTATTATTCAAGTGTGTGCTGGCTTTATAATAGAGCCAGAGTTAGAGCTTAGGGGCCCAGCCTCCTGAGGGAGGTCAGTGTGTCTGAGGGGAGCCGCAGGAGATGCTGCTGTGTATTGAGGTCAGGTAGGGACAGAGGAAGGCCCAAGCCTGAGAGGAAGCCGCAAGGAAAGACACAGAGTTAAAATTCAGTGTCCGAACATACCACTGAGATGTGTTTGATGGTCAGGAAGACCCTGCAGAGGTATGTGGAGCAGTAAAGCTGCCACAAGAGAGCCAGGAGGCAGAATGTTATGTCTTTGCAGTGATGGTGAGAAAGTATTATTTTACTAAAAGGGTGGTTGATGATTGGAATAAACTACCAACAGAGGTTGTGAGACAGTCAGCAGTAAATAGCTTCAAACATGCTTGGGATAAACATAAATCTATAGTCAGACAATGAGGTTAATGGGAAAAATAACGAAAAACAAAAACCAACCAAAAAAAAAAAAAAGGGCAGACTTGATGGACTACTCAGTCTTTTTCTGACGTCACTTTTCTATGTTTCTCTGCGTGGTAAGAGCTATCTGTATAAACTTTGACTTTCTTTTAAAGAAAAGTGGGCTGTCATGCCCTTAAAATATAAATTTGGACTGGTGCAACTCATTTAAACACACCTACCGAGTTTAATCACCCCAATCTTACACAATGTATGGCAGCTTTACCTGCTAGTCTAGTATCTGAAAGACTTTTTAGAGAATGCTCTGCAGATAGAGGAACCAAAGAACCACAAAGTTCCACACCCAACAAAGGTCTGGCTGACCTACAAGGGATAAAACCCTGCTTAAAACCACCTGACATATACAAAATATAAAATATAAAAACTTTAATATCTAAAGTTTGTGCATGTATCTTGGTCTTGATAGTTTACCCCAAGCTTCTAGTGTTGGATGAGGAATAGATCACTAATAAAGAGAACTGAATTTCTAATAATAATGGCTAGTTTCTGAAGAAACAAGATGTTGCTGAGACAGGTTCCAAATTTTGAACAAGCCCAGAATTTTGATTCTAATCCCACTTTTATAACTGTACACTAGGGATGAGCCAAACAACCCCCGGCTAGGCTCACCACCAGAACACCACGAACAGGCAATATGTTTGTTTGAATATGCAAACCCTATTAAAATCAATGGGACTCGAAGAGGAAAAATCAAAAGTGCTCATTTTAAAGGCTTATATGGCTTTTTATTGCCATAAAAAGTGTATGGGGACCTGGGTACTGCCCTAGGGGACATAAATCAATGCCAAAAAAAGTTTAAAAAAATATTGTTTTCTTAAGAACAGTGATTTTAATAATGATTAAAGTGAAAAAAGGATATATTCCTTTAAATATCATACCCGGGGGGGGGGGGGGGCAGTAGTCAGCCTGTAAAGTGGTGCATCAGTGTGAAGTTTAGAACAGTGCCACCGCAAAATGGCATTTGTCAAGGAAAAAATGTCAGTTAAAATCGCTCACGGCTATAATGTATTGCCGGCTCCTGGCAATATAGATCAAATATCACTGGAAAAATTTTCATAGGGGTCTCCCCAAAATCCAAACCAGGCCCTAGTTTTTAAATTTTGGCGTGGGGTTTATTTATTTATTTCAGGTACTTATATAGACTTATATAGCGCAGTGAGTTTAGGCAGTGCATTTACATATACATTGTACATTGACATTAGTCCCTACCCTCAAGGACCTTACAATCTAAGGTCCCTAACTCTCATTCGTACATACACATACTGTTGTCGATTTAGACGGGATCCAATTAACCTACCAGCATGTCTTTGGAGTGTGGGAGGAAACCAGAGTACCTGGAGGAAACCCACGCAGGGAGAACATGCAAACTCCAGGAAGGTAGTGTCATGGTTGGGATTCGCACCAGCAACCCTTGTGCTGCTGACGAAAGTACTAACTACTACACCACTGTGCTACCCCGCTCTTAACCACTTCAATACACTGTGTTATATATACTACACTGACTGCAACATGTAGTCTTAACTATATACTATGGGGACTGCACTCTATAAAATTGTAATGACATGCCCCAGTCAGGTGCAGAAAAATTGGGCATTGGGTGTTGATGGTGGCAGAACACTGTAAACTCTCACAGCTACTCTCGTTGGAAGCAGGAACAGGCCCTGCAGTTGTAATTTATTTTAAAATTGTAATGACATGCCCCTGTAAAACAGGTGCAGAATAATTGAGCCTTTGGTGTTGGTGGTGGCAGAATACCGTAACACCTAGAAGTTACTCTTGTTGGAAGCAGAAATGGGCCCTGAAGTAGTAATTTATTAAAAAAAGTGTAATGACATGCCCCAGTCAAACAGGTGCAGAAAAATCGGGCCTTGGGTGTTGGTGGTAGCAGAACACTGTAACCCCTCACAGTTAATCTCGTTGGAAGCAGGAACAGGCCCTGCAGTTGTAATTTATTTTAAAAATTGTAATGACATGCCCCAGTCAAACAGGTGCAGACAAATTTGGCCTTGGGTGTTGGTGGTGGCAGAACACTGTAACACCTAGCAATTAATCTTGTTGGAATCAGGAAAAGGCCCTGCAGTTGTAATTTATTTTAAAAATTGTAATGACATGCCCCAGTCAAACAGGGGCAGAAAATTTGGGCCTTGGGTGCTGGTGGTGGCAGAACACTGTAACCCCTTGCAGTTACTCATGTTGGGTGCAGGAACAGGCCCTGCTGTTAATTTTTTTAAAAAAAATTGTTATGACATGCCCCTGTAAAACAGGTACAGAAAAATTGGGCCTTGGGTGTTAGTGGTGCCCTAAACACATAATATTGTTGGAAGCTAACATCATTGGGATTCTGGACAGGAGGAATAGGATAAGCAGCATAGGCAGTCTTCAAAGGATCCCAGATCCCTAGCAAATTCAATCAGTTGCATCAGCATCAGGGGCTTGCTAGCCGCTGATCCAGGACTCATTGATCTTTATAAATGTGAGCCTATTAACAAACTCTGTGGACAGGCACACTCTTTGATCCATTAGGAACCCTCCAGCAGCAAAGGATATCTGTTCAGAAAGCACGCTGGATGCAGGACAGACCAGTAGCTCAATTGCATATTGAGCAAGTTACGGCCAGTGGTCCATCCTTAAGACCCAGTAACTTAGTGGATACTCAGTTGGAAAGGTCTCCAAGTCTGCTCTTGCCCCTAGATATTCCTGCACCATATAATGCAGATGCTGACAATGGCTACTTGAACCTATCAGCCATGGGTGCTGAGGACTGAAAAATTGTTTAAAGGCATCGGTCAGCCGGCCACCTTCTCCACTGCTCTTCCTCTGACTGAAGGAAGCCTGAGAAACACTTTGTCCAGCAGCAGGAAATGGTAACCTCAAAGGGTCTGGAAAGGCATTGCACAAACATTTCTTCAAGCTATCCTGGAGATGTTTCATCCTCTGCTCTCTCTGCAATGGTAGGATGAGCTCTGCAACTTTACCCTTGTAATGTGGATCAAGAAGGGTTGCCAGCCAGTAATGATCCCTCTCCTTGATATCATGAATAGAGTTGAGCGGACACCTGGATGTTCAGGTTCGGCCGAACTTCGCAAAAAAGTTCGACTTCAGCCCCGAACTTGACCCAAACTTGACCCCAAACCCCATTGAAGTCAATGGTGACCCGAACTTTTGGGCACTAAAATGGCTCTAAAATAGTCCTGGAAAGGGCTAGAGGGCTGCAAAAGGAAGCAAAATGGGGGTAAGAGTAGGACAAGTGCCCTGCAAACAAATGTGGATAGGGAAATAACTTAAAATCACATAAAAAAATAAAAAATGGAGGAGGAGGTGCATGTGGAGTAGGAGGTTGTGGAGGCTGCGGAGGCTGAGGAGGCGGTGACCGTGGCGGTGTAGGTGGAAGTGGCGGTGGAGGAGGAGGAGGTAGCCAACACTGTTTTTTTTTGTTTGTTTTTTTTTCTAATTGGGGTAGCCTCCAAAATATTGAGACATATTAAAAAAAAAAGAGAAAAAAAGATCACTATCTGCAGACAAACCCAGAGATGTTCTAGCACATGTTCACTTTTTCCATATAAAATGTACCATGGTTTATTTTTCATGTTTCTCCTGTTACAAATTCCAATAAAGACTTATGTTCTATAAAAAAAAAAAGAATAATTTCACTTCAGAATACCAATGGCTGTGTGAGGCCGGTATACATGTCTATTCTGCACAAGGTACAGACAAGTCTTGTGGGATCCATGCCTGGCTCATTTTAATAAACGTTAGCCTGTCCACGTTGGCTGTGGACAGGCGGCTACACTTGTCTGTGATAACGCCCCCTGCCGTGCTAAACACACGTGCAGATAATACACTGGCTGCAGGGCAGGCCAGCACCTCCAAGGCATAAAGGGCAAGCTCAGGCCATGTGCCCAATTTGGAGACCCAGAAGTTGAATGGGGCAGACCCATCAGTCAGAGGTAGGCGTGTGAGCACTGTTCCACCATGTTGCTGAAATGCTGCCTCCTGCTAAGGCGTTGCCTCTCAGCTGGTGGTGCTGTTTGTTGTGGCGTACTGCTGACAAAGCTTTTCCACATTTCGGCCATGCTAACCCTGCCTTCTGAGGTGCTGACGGTGCCACAGCTGCGTTGGCGACCTCTTCCTCCTCCTCTGCCTTCACCTTGTGCTTCCACTGAGCCCCTGGTGTCATTTGGGAATGCCCTCAGCAGCGCATCTACCAGTGTGCGCTCATAGTCGTGCATCTTCCGATCACGCTCCAGTGAGGGAATTAAGGACGGCACGCTGTCCTTGTAATGGGGATCCAGCAGGGTGGCCACCCAGTAATCAGCACAAGTTAAAATGTGGGCAACTCGGCTGTCGTTGAGCAGGCCCTGCAGCATGTAGTTGCTCATGTGTGCCAGGCTGCCCAGAGGCAAACACAAGCTGTCCTCTGTGGGAGGTGTATCATTTGTGTCCTCCGTATCCCCCCAGCCATGCTCCAGTGATGCCCACGAGCTGCGTTGGGTGCCACCCTGCTGTGAACACGGTTCCTCCTCTTCATCTTCCTGATCATCCTTGTCCTCCTCATCCTCCAGAACTGTGCCCTGGCTTGAACATTTTTTATCTGGCCTATGCTGGTGCAGGAACAAACCCTCCGAGCCACTTGTGAATGACTGGCCTGATAAACGCGGAAACGACCCCTCTTCCTCCTCCTCATCCTCCTGTGCCACATCCTCTTCCATCATCGCCCGAAGTGTTTTTTTCAAGGAGACATAGAAGTGGGTTAGTAACTCTGAGAACAGCGTTATCGGCACTGGCCATGTTGGTGGAGTACTTGAAACATCGCAATATGGTACACAGGTCTCACATGGAGGCCCACTAATTGGTGGTGAAGTGGTGCTGTTCCGCAGAGCGACTGACCCGTGTGTGCTGCAGCTGAAACTCCACTATTGCCTGATGCTGCTCGCACAGTCTCTCCAGCATGTGCAAGGTGGAGTTCCAGCTTGTGGGCACGTCGCATAGGAGGCGGTTAGCGGGAAGGCCGAAGTTCCGCTGCAGCGCAGACAGGCGAGCAGCAGCAGGGTGAGAATGATGAAAGCGCGCACAGACGGCCCACGCTTTCTGCAGCAGCTCTGACATATTCGGGTAGTTTCTTAGAAATTTCTGCACCACCAAATTCAGCACATGTGCCAGGCAAGGGATGTGCGTCAAACCGGCTAGTCCTAGTGCTGCTACGAGATTTCGCCCATTATCGCACACCACCAGGCCAGGCTTGAGGCTCAGTGGCAACAACCACTCATTGGTCTGTTGTTCAATGCCCATCCACAGCTCCTGCGCAGTGTGGGGTTTATCCCTCAAATATATCAGTTTTAAAACAGCCTGCTGTCATTTCCCCCTGGATATGCTGAAGTTGGTGGTGAAGGTGTTACGCTGACTGGATGAGGACGTGGTAGAGGAGGAGGAAGAAGAGTAGGAAGAGGAGGCAACAGAAAGCAAAGAGAAATGCCCTGCAATCCTCGGTGGCGGAAGGACATGCGCCAAACGGCTAGCTGCCTCAAGCACACCCGCCACTAAATTTGCCCAGTGTGCAGTTAGTGAGATATAGCATCCCTGGCCATGCTTACTGGTCCATGTATCAGTGGTTATGGGGACCTTGCCACAGATGGCGTTGAGCAGTGCACATTTGATCTGGTCCCCGACTTGTTTGTGCAGGGAAGGGATGGCTTCCCTGGAAAAGTAGTGGCGGCTGGGAACCACGTACTGTGGGACAGCCACCGCCACCAGGTTTTTAAAACTGTCCGTGTCCACCAGACGGAATGACAGCATTTCAAAGGCCAGGAATTTTGAAATGCTGGCATTCAGGGCCAGGGATTGTGAGTGGGTAGGGGGGTACTTCCTCTTTCTCTCCAGTGTTTGGAAGATGGACAGCTGTAAGCTTCCATGGGACCATGGTGTGGAAATGCTTGGGGATGGTGGTGGACATGGTGGCGTTGCTGTCACATCGTCTGTTTGCTGGATGGCAGGTGACACTGGAACTATAGAGGTGGAGGAAGAGGCTGAGGCAGCAGCAGAAGAGGAAGCAGAAGGAGCCCGAGACCTTTCTTGGATTTTGAGGTACTTATTCCACTGCAGCTCGTGCTTTGCATGTAGATGCCTGGTCATGCAGATTGTGCTCAGGTTTAGAACATTTATGCCTCACTTCAGGCTCTGATTGCACAGCGTGCAAACCACTCATATCTTGTCGTCAGCAGTCAGCACAAGTTCTGAAGATCTGTTATGCCAGGGAACTCCTTTGAGCTGCCTTTGGTGTGCTAGGTCCCTGGGTGCAGTGGGTAGTAGCAGGCGTACTGTCTAGGGGATGGTCGCTCCACTTTTGCAACCTGCTTCCTCTTTTGCTGTGCTGGTGCCTCTGTGCGACCACCACATCTTCCTCCAAACTGCGCACGTCACTCGCATGACCTTCATTCCATGTGGGGTCTAAGACCTCATCGTCCTCCACATCATCTTCTACCCACTCTTCACCACTGCCCTCCATATCAGGCTGCACACTGTAGAAAGTCGCAGCAGTTGGCACCTGTGTTTCGTCATCATCAGAGATGTGCTGCGGTGGTGTTTCCATGTCCTCATTCTGAAACAGAAGTGGTTGGGCATCGGTGCACTAAATGTCTTCCACTTCTTTTCTGTTTAAAGGTTTTTATTCTTTATCAAGAATTACAAGTACATCAAAAGAATTAAGGGTACTTTGGAGAACGATATAAGAAAAACGGCCTCGCAGGACCAATCATCTCCGAGAAACAAGACAGGATTTAATCAAATCCAATAAACACTCCATATAATTAAATCATAAAATGCATCAATATGAGGGCTTTAAGATGAAGGCATCTGTTCCCACAACTCCATCCCTAATGGGTACAAGCTGTGGGTCAAAAGAAACAGATTGCCCAAAGACCAGTGAAGCCAGAGTGTAGCGAGCAATATGTGCTGAGGAGTATTTCCGTTAAAACAATAAACCTGACCTTTAGTTATAACTAAAAACCTAGTTGTCTGATGGTGGTGTAGATTCTAGACTGCAGACTGTTTTGGTCAGCAGTCCAGGTCATCTAATCAACCTTAAAAGTACCACACGAGCTATGAAAAGAAAAAATGAGAACAAGAGACCAGAGAGAGAAGGAAGACAGAAAGAGTAGAAAGTGAGTGAATGAGTGAGTGGATGGCACCAGGGGGACTCGGCTTCAGGAAGGACAAAAATGATAAAGCAAAGAAAGAGAGCGTTAGAGAGACTCACGGGGATAGGTTTAGGTAATTCTTCCAGGGATCCCAGATCAGATCGAATTTGGGAATAGTACTTACAAGGCCCTGGCGATTATAATTTTGGCTCCCAACAGAATAAAATGAATAAGTTTGAAAAGGGATTTGGGGATATCGATAGGCCTATCATTTAGAAGAGCTGTTTCTGAATTTTTAGGAACAGGTTTGCCTGTGATCTTACGTATCAAATGGAAAATCCTATTCCAGAAACCCCGAATCCGAGGGCACTCCCACCAAATATGGAGGAAGGCGCCCGCATGACCGCAACCTCTAAAGCACAAGCCTGAGGAGTTAGGGTACATGACCGCCAACCTGGTCGAGACCAAGTACCAGCGGACAAAAACCTTTAAACTGGCTTCCCTCAAAGCTATATTGACTATCCCCTTGGAAGATCTCTGGAACAGGGAGAACCATCTCTCTGAGTCCCAGTTTACCTCTAGGTCTTTTTCCCAACTTTTTACATAGGGAGGCTTGTCCTGTCACTCCACCAGCAATGAGTAAATCAAAGAGATGCCCCCTCTTTGGGTTACTAATTCGGAACACCATTTTTCATAAGGAGTAATGTCTGTGGAGCTGTTTCTAAACTTCCCCAAGGAAGATATGAAATTATGTATTTGTTGGAACCAAAATGTCTCGGAGGGGGGAATTCCAAAATTGTTAATGCAGTGGGATAAGGTCAAGGGACCCGTAGAGGTCAAAAAGTGTCCTATTCTAAATAATCCCTTATTTCTCCACCATTTAAAGGCCCGGATCTCCAGGCCTGGTGGGAAACTAGGATTGTTAAAAAGGTGATTGAGAGGGTGAAGATTGGAGATTAAGAGGGGGGGATCTAAGAACAGAATCACTGAGGGCTATCGAGTGGGACAAGGTGGGGGCTAAGATAGGGGGTCTCAGCTTATGGGGGCCCCTATCAGGAAATCAATAGTATTTAAAGGGACTGCTTGCCTTTCCATAATTATCCAATCTGTTTTTTCCCCTCTAGCGTAAATGGTTGAGAACTGTGCAAGGTGGGCAGACTGGTAGTATTTATGGAGGTGGGGGAGCCCCAGACCCCCCTGAGAGGACTTCCTGTAGAGGACGGTAGCCGGACACCTAAAGCCTTTTTTGCCCCAAATGAATTTAAAAATTTGCGATTGCAACTTTAGTAAATGAGGTTTTTTTATGGGGATGGAGAGAGAACGGAAAACGTATAAAATCCTAGGGAGTAGGGTCATCTTTACTGAATTTATTCTGCCAAGCCACGAGATTTCTCTTGTGCCCACTTTGAGAGGTCTTCAGATAGCTTCCGAAATAACGGAAGGTAATTGACAGGCGCTGTACTATCGGTTCCGCAGTTGAAACATTCAAAGCCTCTGATTTGGACCAATTAACAATCAGCCCGGAAACTTCTCCAAACTCTTTTAGAATTTGGATTACTCTGGGTGTAGTGGTGAGGGGGGAGGTGAGAAATAATAGCAGATCATCTGCGAATCGGGCACATTTGTGAATTTGTGACCCACATCTAACTCCATGAATATCAGGGTTTACCCTGATGGCAGTTGCCAATGATTCCATCGCTATAGCAAATACTAAGGGAGAGAGAGGGCACCCTTGTCTAGTGCCTTTAGAAATACTGAATGGATCTGAGAAATGGTTTTGAAGCTTTATCTGAGCTGAGGGGTTAAAGTAGAGGGCTCTCAACTAGTGTTGAGGGAACCCGGACTGTAACGTTCGGGTCCGTACCGAACTTTTGGGTGTCCGTGGCACGGACCCGGACCCGGACATTTCAAAAATCGTTCGGGTTCGGTCCGGGAGTCTAGGTAAGTCATAAAGATTTCCGTGATCTGTTCCCACGGGAGAGAGAGGGAATCATAAACGATATCGCTACCTTAGTAACCGTTGACGGTAGTCCCATTTGGGACTATAAGTACCTCAATCTACACCCAGTGTTTAAGTGTTTACACGGGCTAAGCGTCTACTAGACGATAATAAAGAGTGGAGGGGGGAGTGGTGATGTGGGTCTCATTAGGTTTAAGATTTTCTCAAACCTCTTCAAAGGCCCGACTAACAATTAACCAGGTTTAGTCTCCGAAACTTACAAAGTTGACGCCTTGGCTATCATGTCG
>BLSH010318482.1:11813-37576 GCA_018402905.1 Glandirana rugosa | reverse complement strand
CCTCAATACAAAAAAAAAAACATGTTGGCTACCTCCTCCTACTCCTCTACCACCGCCACTTCCACCTACACTGCCTCGGTCATGGCCTAGTCAACCTCTAGGCTCCTACTCCACATCCACCCCCCTTCCCGTTTTTTTACTTGATTTTAATTTATTTTCCCTATCCCAATTTATTTGTAGGGCACTTGCCCTAGTTTGAAGATGATTTTAGAACAGTTATATGGCTTCTACCGTTAATTAATACTTTTCAGACACAGTTTGAAGATGATCCACATTCACCTCCATTTTTGCTTTTTTTATGTTTTTATTTTTTTTTAAATATTTACAGTTATTTCCCTGTCCCCATTTTTTTGTAGGGCACTTGCCCTACCCTTAGCCCCATTTTACTTCCTTTTGCAGCCCTCTAGGGCTTTCCAGGACTTTGTTACAGCCATTTTTGTGCATAAAAGTTCGGGTCCCCATTGATTTCAATGGGGTTCGTTGTCCGTGCGATCGTTCGGGTTCCGTCCGGACCCGGACCCGGACTTTGTCCCGAAGTTCGGACGGACCAGCAGAACCCGAACTTCCAGAGGTTCGCTCAACTCTACTCTCAACATTAGGGCCGAACCCCCATCTGCCAAGAACCTCAAACAAATAAGCCCAATCTACCGTGTCGAAAGCCTTTTGTAAGTCCACTGATAAAATAAACCCTTCCTGGCGAGGAACCCCATCCCAGTTGGATTTTAAAAGTGAGATAATGTCTACTGCTCTGCGGATCTGGTCAGGACCTTGTCTCCCCGGGATGAAGCCCATCTGATCTTTGTGCACATAATTTCCTATGAATTTTGATAGCTTGTTGGCCATAACTTTAGTCAGAATTTTTAGATCGTTATTAATCAAAGATATGGGCCAGTAGTTGGAGACATCCGAATGGTCCTTGCCAGGTTTGAGGATGACAGTTACAAAGGCTAAATTAGCCTCATTTGGCAACTTGGTTCCTGAATGGAGAGAGTTAAAAGAAGTTATCATATAGGGAGCGAGAGTGGGGGCAAAAGTCTTGTAATAACCCGTGGACAATCCATCAGGGCCAGGAGCAGAACCTCTCTTTAGGTTTTTAATAACCCCTAGTACTTTGGCCTCAGTTATCGGGAGTTCGAGTGAGTCAGAGTGTTCTGTTGTAAGTTTGGGGAGTGGGCCATTGTTTAAAAAAGAAGAGAGAGAGGAGGGGGAGGCTGATCTCCCCGACTCATAGAGATTGGCATAATATTTCTGAAAAACGGCCATGATACGTTGGGGGTTCTTTGTCAGTTCCCCAGTGGAATCCCTAACCTTTGGGAAGGAGAAGGATCAGAACCTAGGGGACAGCCTGGCAGCCAGCTTCGGGCCTATTTGGTCTCTTTGAATATAAAAGTGGGCTTTGGACCATTGAATTTGTTTTTCGGTGGTAGTGGTTAGAGCAAGATTTAAAGCCATCCTCCCCCCTTCCAGGAGAGCTCTAGATTGGGGGTTAGGATTCTTTTTATGGGATCTAGCAAGGTCATGAAAATGATGTTCTAATTTCTCTATCTCCCACTTCCTATCCCTTCTGAGCCTGGCAGAAAGCTGCATAATCTTGCCCCTCAGCACCCCTTTGTGCGCTGCCCAAAGAATCAAGGGTTAGACTTCCCCGTTGTCATTCAGTTGAAAGTAGTCTTTGAGCTCCTTCTCTAACAATGTACAGTGAACTGGGTTGTTTAGAAGGGATTCATTCAGTCGCCAATGAGGAGAACCCCGTGGTTCACACTCAGTTCTGACGCTTATGATAACTAACGAGTGATCAGACAACGGAGAATCTCTGATAAGTGCTTTTGAGATTATGGGGATAACTTGAGCGGGCACAAAGATATGGTCTATCCTAGCTAAGCTCTGGTGGGGGGCAGAGAAATGATTGAAGTCCCTCACCTTAGGGTTAAGTTCTTTCCAAATATCAACTAAACCTAGTGAGTGAAGAAGTTTGGTTATTTTAAGGCTGTGTTTTGGTGGTTGGAGGAGGCGGGAATGTCTCGTCCCTGATTTGTCCAGCATATGGTCCAGGGCAATATTTGAATCCCCCCCCAGAATCACTTTTCCGGTGAAGTGAGGAGAGAGCAGGGCAAGCATATTTTGGAGGAATGTGGCTTGCCCCCGATTTGGTGTGTAATAGGACATAAAGGTGTATTTAGAGCCCCCCAATGACCCTGTCAGAAGGATAAACCTACCCTCTGGATCCCTAATTACGTTCTGAGGAGTAAAACTGATGTGTTTAGCAAGAAATATTCCCACCCCTCTAGTTTTGTCAGGGGCATTCGCTAGGAAGAAGAGAGGGTATTTACAATGCATAAACTTGGGATTATATTGCTCAGGGAAGTGTGTTTCTTGTAGCAGAAGCACATCCAGGTGCTGGAAGTGGGAAGATGTAAAATATTTTTTCCGTTTTACTGGAGAATTAAGTCCCTGGACATTATGTGTTGCGATTCTCAATGTGTTTAAAGAGTTAGTTTGTGTCATCATATTCTCTAAGTTGAGTGGCATGCATCGCTGCAGAAGAGCATACCTGTTCCTGCAGGCGGATAGTTGGGGCCTGTCCCAACCGGGGTCCAGAAAAGGGTCCATGAAGTTTGTCAAAGACCGAGCCCCCCTGGTGCCTGGGAGGAGAGATTAAATTTGAGAAACATAAAAAGAAAGGACATCTTAGTGGGAAAGAGAAGAAGGAGAACACAGGAGGGGGGCGGCAAAAGCCCGCCACTTGCCCCCTCCCAAACCCAACACTGGGGGGTCTGAATGTCCCCCACAGTCTCAGGAAAAAACAACAAAATATCCGCCTACACGGCAGAAGAACCACTGTCCTAGGGAGTGCCCGCATTAGGTTCCCAAAGACAGAGGGAGGAGCATGTTAACCGCCCCAGCCTAAACCCCAAACCCTAGACATAAGGATAATGTAAAAACATGGAGCTTCCTTGAAAACTGCTGGAACCAAGAACAAATATAACTTTACTTATAAGGACACCCCCCTAGGGGAGGTGACCGTCCGGAGCCACCCGAGGAGTGTCACGCCCCAAAACAGTAACCCGCCTCTCCCCGGACACCCCCGGAACAATAGCGAACAAAAGGAGTAACAGCAGGAAGCCCCAAAACCCAGACCCAAATAGCCTCCCAGGAAAGGGAGCCTATGCTCCGAGCGCAACATCAACAGATCAAATACCAGACATTCGGGTGGGAATCCCAGGGAACATCAGGAACTGAAAGGGCAGCCAGGTCAAAAGATCAAAACATTAACAAGTTCCAAATAAGTTCAAAAGTGGTCTAGATGCCTCTATGGGGAAAAAAGAACAGACTTTAGTCGAAACCGATGAATCAAGGAGGGTGGGAGTCTTTAGGGCGCTTGGAATGTTGGTTCTTCCAAAGAGGAGGTATTGGACTGTGCGGGGATGGACGTTTAGATGACCCTGTATTTTTGGTGGGCAAGGTGAAGAAAGGATCCAAGGAGATAAGATTGAGCCGGATTAACACCTGTTCCCCATCTTGGAACTTGGAGAAACTATGATTCTTGCCTTTGTAGTTAAATGATAAACGGAAGGGGAAGGACCATCTATACTTGATGGATGATTTATTAAGAACTTCCAGCAGAGGCTTCAAGGATCTTCTCCTTTGGATGATATAGGGAGATAGATCAGCAAAAACTTGAATTTGGTGGCCATGGAAAGCGAGATTGGGAGAGTTCCTAGAGGAATTCATAATCTCCTCTTTAACACTGTAGAAATGTGGTTTAACCACGATGTCTCTAGGTAATCCGTCCTGGCGGGGGGGTTGAAGAGCTCTATGAACATGATCGAGTTCCAGGCGGTGTTCGGGAATGCCTGGGATAATTTCCTTAACAAAGCTTCTCACCGATTCACGCACGTCAGTAATAGACTCAGGGAGGCCCCTGATTCTAAAATTATAGCGTCTGGAGCGATTTTCCAAATCATCTAATTTAGAAAGAGCCGAGTCCAGTTGCTCCTGCAGATCTTGGATATGCGCGGTATTTTGATTGGTCCTGGTCACTGTTTGATCAGTTCTCTATTCTATTGCGTCAATCCGGGACCCCAAATTTTGCAGGTCATTTTGAATAACCGATGTGATTTGGGAGGCCGTTTGGGCCAAGCTCTTAGAGAGCATTTTAGAGAAGACTTCCATCATTAGCTGGAATTCAGGATGTAGTGCAGGAGAAGAAGGGGATCCCAGGGCTCCCAGTTGGGTTGGGCCCAAAATCTGTTCCCTGAGTGGTGTAGCTATTAGCTCATCAAGAGTTCTCTCCAAGAGAGAGACTGTAGATGCTGGGGAAAAAGCTTGAGATTTAGGTTGGGCCCCAGGTAATGGCCCCGGAGAGGAGAGGACCTGGGAGCCCCCATCCCGGCTGGCTTCCATTTCAGCACACCTGTCCCCCATCTCTGTTTGTGTATCTAGGGCTATGTGTGAGGCCTTTGGAGCAGGGTCATTAAAGCCTGGGTGGCGTGACAGGTCTCTCCTCGCTGCCCCTGATTGCATAGATCCTGTCCAGAGGTGTGGGGGGCAAAAGTGGACCCCCTGAAGGCACTTTTAGACAATAGGGAACTGACAATGTAAAGATTGATGGCCCCTTATGACTCTGGAGGGTGGGCCAAGGAAAGTACTGGGAACCTGCGGCAGTCTGTTGTGGTGGAGGGTAGGGGTCCGCACCTTATTGAAGCTCTGCAAGCCTAGCTGGGTCAGAGCTCCCCCTCTCCCTCAACTCTATACTGAAAAAGGCAATGAATAGGCCCGAACCACGGCCTAAAGTCAGCTGCTGGGGCCGATATAGGAAGCAATGCTGCTTATCTCGAGGCTCCGCTCTTCTATGACTGACTCCCGAAAGCAGGGAGAGCCGGGCTCTAAGTCCCTGTCTCAAGCTCCCGCTGGATTCCCGCTCCTTGCAGGCACTGTGGCGGGAAGGCCCAAGCCGCGGCCTCTCGTAGACTGGCCGGGCCGGGCTAGGTGTGCACCTAGGTTTGCCAAGCGATCCCCCCGATAGTCCTCACCTCTGGAGCCCCCTGGGAGGTGTGATCGCGCTCCACTTCTGGCTACGAAGGGTCTGGTCGGCTGGGACGGGTCGGAGCTCCGGGCTCAAGCTGCCATCCTGGACGCTCCGCACATGCGCACTCTATGTCTTCCACTTCTGGTGCAGGGCTGTGTGGATGGCCCATGGAAAGCCCACCAGCAGAGTCATCAAAAAGCATAAGAGACTGCTGCATGACTTGGGGCTCAGACTGCTTGGCTGATTTACAAGGGGCTTCGGAGAAAGATAGGTGGCCATGGGGTTCAGGTGCCAACTCTGAGCTTTCAGCAATGGACCGGGTGGGAGACAATGTGAAGGACCCTGGAGGCATTGTCAGCCACCCAATCTACTATCGCCTGTACTTGTTCTGGCCTCACATTCGTTGAGCGGCATTTGGGCCTACCATATAACGTTGAAGGTTCTGTCGGCTACTGGAACCTGAGGAAGGTGTTTCACTTGTGCGTGTAGCTGGCACAGATTGACCATGACCTCTCCTTGCAACAGGAGCTTCATCAACATCACCAACACCAGCAGCACCACGACCACATCTCTTATTTGACGCTCTCCTCATTCTGGATGCAAATGTACTGTTTAGCACAAATTTATATTATTTTTTAAACCGGCAATGTAGACGCACTTTTTAACTTTGTGCAAGAAATGCACAGCAAGGTGCAAATGTACTATGTAGCACTATTTATTATTCTTTCTTTTAAACCAGCAATGTAGACACACTTTTTAATTCTGTGCAAGAAATGCACAGCAAGGTGCAAATGTACTACTGTATGTATCACTATTTTTTTTTTTTTTAAACCACAATGTCGACACACTTTTTAATTTTGTGCAAGAAATGCACAGCAAAAGCAAATATACTATGTAGCACAATTTTTTTTTTAAACCAGCAATGTCGACGCACTTTTTAATTTTGTGCAAGAAATGCACCGCTGGCTTCAAATGTAGTATTTAGAATATTTTTTTTTTTAAACCAGCAATGTAGACGCACTCTTTATTTTTGTGCAAGAAATGCACCGCTGGCCACAAATGTAGTATTTAGAATATTTTTTTTTAAACCAGCAATGTAGATGCACTTTTTATTTTTTTGCAAGAAATGCACCGCTGGCCGCAAATGTAGTATTTAGAATTTTTTTTTTTAACCAGCAACGTAGACTCACTTTTTTTTTTGTTCAAGAAATACACTGCTGGCCACAAATGTAGTATTTAGAATTTTTTTTAAACCAGCAATGTAGATGCACTTTTTATTTTTGTGCAAGAAATGCACCGCTGGCTGCAAATGTAGTATTTAGAATTAGAGTTGAGCGAACCCGAACTGTAAAGTTCGGGTCCGTACCGAACTTTGGGGTGCCCATGACCCGGACCCGAACCCGGACATTTGAAACAAAGTTTGGGTTCGGGTTCTGGGTTCGGGTATTTGATCACGCATGTTGAATAGCTGCAGGGCAGCCAATCAACAAGTGTTTCACTGGTTTGCCCTTAGAAGCCATCACAGCCATGCCTACTAATGGCATGGCTGTGATTGGCCAGTACATCATGTAACCCAGCCTCTTTATAAGCTGGAGTCACTTAGTGCTGCATGTCACATGCTCTCTTGGTAGTGTAGGGAGAGGATGCTGCTGGCGCTTTGAGGGACAGATTGCAGATATAATAACATCTCATCCTGCATTACAGAACAATCTGATTGTGGACTAGGTAGAGATTATTACTACTACTGCTTTTAGGGACAGATTGCAGATCTAATAACATCTCATCCTGCATTACAGAATGATCTGACTGGACTAGGTAGAGTCTATTTCTTATAGGGACAGATTATTGTTCTAAAATCATCTTCTAGTTCTATAGGGTCAGGTTCCTGCTGTTGCTGTAAGGGACAGATTATTGTTCTAAAATCATCACCTACTCCTATAGGGTCAGGTTCCTGCTGTTGCTGTAAGGGACAGATTATTGTTCTAAAATCATTTTACTTCCTTTTGCATCCCTCTAGCACTTTCCAGGACTTTTTTACAGTCATTTTTGTGCCGAAAAGTTTGGGTCCCCATTGACTTCAATGGGGTTCGGGGTAAAGTTCGGGTCAATTTCGGTACCGAACCCAGACTTTTTCCCAAAGTTCGGCTGAACCCACCGAACCCGAACATCCAGGTGTTCACTCAACTCTATTTAGAATAATTTTTTTTTAAACCAGCAATGTAGATGCACTTTTTAATTTTGTGCAAGAAATGCCCCGCTGGCCACAAATGTAATATTTTGCACAAAAAAAAGTACAATGTAAAATCAGTATTTAAATATGCTAAAATTTTGCCAACTGAACTAACAGAACATGATTTTAGTAGTGTCCCTGACACACAAGCAGTTGCAAGTGCACTGCACTTGCAAAAATGGCTGCAAATGCCCACCTAACAAATAGAAAAATTGCTTAGGTTTTATTTGAGGCACTTTGCTTAGCAAACAAAATGTACTTTAGCAAACAAAAATCTCCGCTAGCACAAACCCACCAATAAATCACTGTTTTAACAGATTTTCTAAAGCTAATCTGTCCCTCACAGCAGCAGCAGCATCCTCTCCCTACACTAGTATGAGATGATGTGACATGCAGCACTAAGTGACTCCAGCTTATATAGAGGCTGGGTCACATGATGCACTGGCCAATGGCTTCTAAGGGCAAACAAGTGAAACGCTTGTTGATTGGCTGCCCTGCAGCTATTCAAAAGGCGCAAAAAAAGACCCGAACCCCAAACCCGAACCCTGACTTTTTCTCAAATATCCGGGTTCGGGACACGGACACCCTAAAGCAGGCATCCTCAAACTACGGCCCTCCAGCTGTTGCGGAACTACACATCCCATGAGGCATTGTAAAACTCTGACATTCACAGATATGACTAGGCATGATGGGAATTGTAGTTCCTGAACAACTGGAGGGCCATAGTTTGAGGACCCCTGCCCTAAAGTCTGGTATGAACCCAAACATTACAGTTCGGGTTCGCTCAACTCTAATCACGTACCCTGGGGTCTTTTCGCAGGCTTTGCAGCATCAGGGAGGCCATGCAACGTAAGTTTGAGCAGACTTGAGAGTCCTCTGGGTCACTGAGGATAACATTGTCAGAAACAACCTCCTGCCAGCCACGTACAACTCCTTGGGTTTCTGGGGACTGAAAACCATCCCTTGAAGACTGCTGCATGTTATCCTCTACATCCATGCTGACACAATCCTCCTCCTCCTCCTCTTCTCCCTGTGTGTTTGGTGGCCCTGCAGGAATGCTATCTGCATAAAGGGGGACTTGAGAGGAAAGGAAGTCCTCCTCTTCCTCCCCTTTGTTCTGCCTCAAGTGCCCTGTCCATGATTCCACAAAGCGTGTGCTCCAGCAGAAAGACTAGAGGGACAGTGTCACTGATGCATGCATTGCCGCTGCTCACCATCCTTGTGGCCTCCTCAAATGGTGACAGGACAGTGCATGCATCCTTGATCAGTAGCCACTGGCGTGGCGAAAAAAAATCAAGCTCCTCTGAGCCTGTCCTGGTGCCATACTCACAGAGGTACTCATTGATGGCCCTCTGCTGTGTGTGCAGCTGCTGCAACATTGCCAATGTTGAGTTCCACCTGGTGGGCATGTCACAAATTAGGTGGTTGGTGGGCAGGTGGCATTGCATGACCGGCGGAAATGACCACAGAATTTCCTGGCCTGCCTCAGAATATCTGGTAAGCCTGGGCACCTGGTCAAGAAATGCTGCACCGCCAAATTTAGGACTTGTGCCAAGCATGGAACATGTGTGAAGTGTCCCTGTCGGAGGGCAGAGAGAAGGTTGGTGCCATTGTTACATACAACCATTCCTGGCTGAAGCTGACATGGCGTCAACCACCTCTGAACCTGCCCTCGCAGAGCTGACAGAATCTCTGCCCCCTGTGGCTCCTGTCCCCTAAGCAGACCAACTCAAGCACCACATGGCATCTTTTAGCCTGACTGCTTGCATAGCCCCTAGAATGCTTTGCGAGCACTGCTGCCTCAGAGAACACTGCTGCAGAGGAGGCCACAGAGGAAGAAGAGGAGGGGGTGGAGAAAGCAGATGTGGCAGAAGCAGCACCATATTTTTGGAGGCCTGGTGGCAGAACTAGCTCCAATATCAAACCCTGTCCTGCATCCTTCCCAGCTGCCAGCAGAGTTACCCAGTGCACCATGAAGGAAAGGTAATGTCCCTGACCATGTCTGCTGGACCATGAGTCAGCAGTAATATATACTTTGTTGCTGACTGCCCTGTCCAAGTAGGCCAAAACATTGCCTTCCAAATGACAATAGAGTGCTGGAATGGCCTTACATGAAAAGAAATGTATTTTTGGAACCTGCCACTATGGTACAGCACATTCCACAAATTCATGAAAGGGGGCAGTGTCTACCAGCTGAAAAGGCAGCAGTTGGAGTGCTAGCAATTTGGTCAAGCTAGCACTTAAACGCTGAGCATGTGGATGGCTGGGACAGTATTTTTTTTTTACAGTTCAGCAACTGGAGTAGGGAAATTTACCTACTGACATCAACTGGTCACAGGTGAGGAGCAAGGAAGGAGAAGTCCGCCTTGTTTTATGATGTGGGTTTTTTAGGTGTTGTTGCCAACGGACTGCATGGTGGGTTGTCATATGCCTTATCAAGCATGTAGTGCTCAAGCGGCTACTGTTCTGGCCGCGCTTGATCCGCTTAAGGCATAGATTGAAAACAGCAATGGTGCGATCTACTGCACAAGTGTTGTAAAAAAGCCCACACCATTGAAGTTTAGGATGTCAGTGGGGAGTCAGCAGCGCTCTGCACCTGTGGAGTTCTGTGATGGGATTCAATAGGGTGGCTGCCCTTAAGCTGGCCCCTGGAGGACATCCTGACACATTGGAGTTGTGCCTCCTCCTCCCCACTTCCATCCTCTCTTCTCTCAGGTACCCAAGTACAGTCAGTGTCCTCATCATCCCCTACCTCCTCGTCACTGGAGCAAACTTGGCAGTATGCTGCAGCTGGGAGAACTTGACTGCTAGTTTATTTTCCTTTTGTGACACCCCATCTCTCTAGGCTCATGTTACTCCCTTCCTTAACCTGGAAAACAACTTTGGAGCCTTCAAATTGCTGCGTATCCTCTATCAGCAAATAATCAACACTGTGGTCAAATAATTCTGGTGACTCCTCCGTGCATGATGGTGAGTCTATGGAAGGAGTATCCTTGGACAAGGAGCTGGTGGAATAGGCCACTTTGGCAGCAACGTTGGAAGACAAACTAGTATGAGCCTGGGTGACAGAGGATGAGGAGGATAAGAACGGCTTAGTTATCCACTTCACCAACTCTTCTGCATGTTGTGGCTCAATAACACGGTCAACAGCAGAAAAAAAAGGCAAGCATGACCCACCTGCAGAGGATTCACCACCACCATTTTTCACTGCAGACACAGACGCTGCTTGCCCTCTTTTAGTGGCCTGGGAGCGTCTGCCTCTCTTTAGTAGCCTTCTGGACATGATGGGGATATTTTTCAACAATGCACTAAACTGTATTATATATTGTACACCACAGAATGCATTGTATATATAGTCTACACTGAATGCAGCATATTATATACTATATACTGTATATATATTGTGACATTATGCAAGGTGAAGTGATAGACAGAAGTTATTTGTCGCCTTGCATACGTTCACTTGGATTGGACTGAAGTGGAGTCTGGCCCGGGTTTTCCCAGCCCCCGTGAAAGGGCTGGTTCTGGGCTGGGTTTTTGGGTCCACTAGAGTCCAGTCTCAGGTGTGGTTAAATGACCAGGGGGAGAGCACAGTGTCTGGCCTGGGACTCAGAAACACTAGTCTGAGAGAGCTACACATTGGGAATTGGTTCCTGAAGGACTTTAAAAAGAGCATTTGCTTTTGTTTGGGGGTGTCTAGGAGGAGCCCGGCACCGTATAGTGAGATAACCTGTTCTGTTTAGTTTATCACTGGACGGCAATAATTTGTTTTTTCTATTTTGTTTGTTTATTATGTCTGCAACCTTTGCTAATAAACCTGGCAACCTGCCAGACTTTTAAGAAAGTTTGCCTGCACGCTGCCTTTTTTCCTAGGAAAGGTGAGCCCCATGAGCTAATCTCCCACATGTGGTGGATTCAGCGGGCAACTTTCCAAAATGTAGGAAATGTTGAATGCACTGCTGCAAGCCAATGCAGCTCAGCGGGAAACTAACCGCCAAGTCGTAGAGGTTGCTGCAGCACAGCAGGAGGCTCAGCAGGAGGCAACAAGGCAGGCCATTGCAGCTCAGCAAGAAATCAACCTCCAGGTCGCACAAGCCCCTGCAGCTCAGCAGGAGGAGAGTCGCCAGGCTATCACAGCACAACAGGAGATGAATCACCAATTTGTAGAGGCCCTGTTGGAATTAAAAAAGGGGTTCGCACCTCTTGTGCAGGTGGAACAAAAATTGATACGTGCCAGTTACCACCTACAGCAGATGACACCTGTGGATGATGAAGGCATACCCCAGCACTTTTGAGAGAGTTGCTGTGCGGGAAGGATGGCAAAAAGGACAATGGTCAGGACTGCTAGTACCTTTTCTGACAGGTGAGACCCAAAAGGTCTATTTTTATTTGGAACCCGATAAGGCCCAGGACTATGAGACTCTAAAAATGGAGATACTTGCATGCCTGGGTGTAACCATGGTTCAACGGGTGCATCAGTGGACCTACCGCATGGACCAGCCACCCCGCTCCCAAATGTTTGACTTGATCCATCTCATGGACTGGTATCTGCATGCACTCCTTGCTACTTTGAGGAAGTGGGTCAGCCATGGGGACCCCAAAATGGCAAACCAACTGGTGGACCTTGTGGAGAGATACAGTGCTGCTGAGGACTTGTTGCACCCATCTGCGCCCCACTTCAATGTATCTAGGGGTGAAAGATAGCCCAGCGGACCTGGTAAGGCTGTTCCAGGGATCAAGGGCATGGGGAAGTTTGATAAGACTGCTACAGCTAAAGAAACTATGAGCTCTAGGCCTGGAGACTGGCCAAAGAGGCCAGGAAGGTCTTGAGGACCCTTGAGAGGACTGGGTATAGGGCACAAACAGTGGTATCGATGTCATGCATTGGGACATATTGCTGCCAACTGTCCCCTAAATGATGAACCAATGCAGTGTGATAATTCTTAAATGAAAAGACGCATATCTCTTTTTTGCACAGGTCTCATGTACTGCATCACGTCAGGGTCGCATAGAAAAGCAAATATTTGTGATTTCTGTTGATGGGAAGCCAGTCACTGTGCTGCTTGATTCTGGTAGTGTTGTGACTTTAGTCAACAGCAGTTGTGTAAATCCTGAAAAATTACACCCTAGCACAATTGGGGTCATTTGCATCCATGGTGACACTCCAGACTACCAGACAGCGGTGGTTGAGATTGATAGCCCTTGGGGCAGTGTGACATATTCAGTGGGGGTGGTACCTTCACTGCCTCATGAGGTCCTAGTGGGGAGAGATTTTCCACATTTTTGGAGGTTATGGGAAGGCACAGGGAGTCTGGAGGATAGAGCTCCCCCTGCTGGAGAAACACGGAAACTCTCACCAGACCCTTTTTGCCAAATGGAAGGGGAGACTGTTGGCTGGATCGAGGAAGGAGGAGACCCTCTTCCCTTTCCTGTAATGGCTGGGCAGCCAGAAGACCTGGAAGATAGCTGTCAGCTTGAGGTTACCGAACAAGAGGACATCTCTGACTCTAATATTGGGATTAGACAGAATGTGACACCTGACTTAGAGGTCAGGAGGGAGGATTTTTGTGCAGAGCAATTACGAGATGTCACCCTCATTAGAGCCAGAGAGAGCATTAAGATGATGGATGGGGAACCCGTGGATCTTAATTGGGGGGTGTCTTTCTCCTACATGGCTCTTAAAAACAATTTGATGTATCGGGTAGTAAAACACGGTGAGGACAAGGTAGAACAGCTGGTGGTTCCCAAACCCATGGTCATATAATGGGGAGACATCTGGGTATGGAGAAGACCAGGGAGAGAATAACCCAGAGATTCTTCTGGCCCAGGCTGTATGCAGATGTCAGAGAGTACCGTGAGTCATGCTCCGAGTGTCAAATGAACTGCACTGTCACCCCATTTTAGCAGTCCGCTTGTTCCCCTACCCATAATTGAAGTGCCTTTTGAGAGAATTGGCATGGATCTGGTGGGGCCAGTAGTAAAGTCTGCCTGGGGCCACCAGGACATTCTGGTAATACTGGACTACATGTTCAGGGTTACTAAGGAACTGTGCAAATGGATGGACCTGTGGAGAGATTTAATAAAACCCTCAAAAGTATGTTGAAAAAGGTGGTCGACAAAGATGGGAGAAATTGTGATTTTTTTGCTGCCATATCTCATGTTTGCCATACGAGAGGTTCCACAGGCATCTATGGGTTATTCCCTGTTTGAACTCTTGTATGGTAGACATCCCAGGGGGCTGCTAGATGTCACAAAAGAAACACGGGAAGGAGAGGCCACCCCATATAGAAGCCTCAAAGAGCATATCTACGTAATGCAGGATTCAATCGCAGCTGTCCTGTCCCTGGTACGGGAACATATGGAGTGAGCCCAGGAAGCCCAGAGGAGGGTTTCTAATTGGAGTGCCAAGACACGAACTTCCAACCCCCTACTGGTCCCCACTGTTGAAAGTAAAATTCCTGGCCAAGTGGCAGGGTCCCTTTCAGGTTAGGGAAAGGATAGGGGAGGTAAACTACAAAGTTTACCAGCCAGGGAAAAGAAAACTGGAGCAAATTTACCATGGTAATCTCTTAAAATCATGGAAGGACAGAGGTAGTTTACTGTCCATCTCCCCTCCTCAAAAGGACAGGGTAACAATGACCCCTGACGCCCCCATAAATGAGTCCTTGTCTGTAACACAACAAAATGACATTAAAGAATTTGTGAGTAAAAATAGACACTTTTTCTCCCCTTTCCTTGGATTTACCTCAGTGATCCAGCATGACATAACCATGGAACCAGGTGTTCGCATAAATGTATGAAATTATGCTGATATCAAATGTATGCTTTTAATTATTGTGCTGTCTGTCTTTTTGATATTATTTTTGTATAAATACAATTTGAATTTTTTATATATCCAAGTCTGGAGTGCCTTAAAAGTCTGACCTAATGGGACCATCTGTCCCTAATTTTTTGCCTTACAACTATATGATTACAGATGTGGCTATAGGAGTGGACCTTCCTATTTTTATTCAATAAATGTGAAGCCCTATAGAATCCCTGAGACTAGGCGTGAGGCAGTGGCAAAAGAAATCAAAACCCTGCTAGAGTTGGATGTGATAGAGGAGTCCCACAGTGACTGGTCGAGCCCCATAGTGCTGGTCCCGAAGCCCAATGGCACTATCTGGTTCTGTATTGACTTTAGAAAGTTGAATATCATGTCCAAGTTTGATGCATACACGATGCCTCAGGTTGACGAACTTATAGACCGGCTGGGAGTAGGGATGGGCCCGCTGTTCGAGTCACCCGTTTGTTGAAATTAGAACATTATGGGGCATTCGCGGGAACTTTAAGCACCCCATAATGCTTTCCCATGGCAGGGGAAATGCCACCCGCTGATTGGCCAAGGCATGCACATGACCTGCATGCTTTGGCCAATCACAGAGCACTCTGCTGTGAGAGGTATGATTGGCTAAAGGCAGGGTGCCTTTAGCCAATCACTGCTCAAAAGCCTCAATCCATGCCTCACACTATATAAAGACACTTGTATAGCGACTCTATGTAGTGTGAATAACGGTGGATAGAGCGCGAGCTTAGCTAGTGACGTGCAGGTGAAAAAATATTATATAGCTAGATAGATAGATAGATAAACAGAGCGATCTATATACAGTCAGTTAGTACAGGCAGTTTAGTGTAGAGTGAAAAAAAAATGTGTAGGGATCCCCCCAAAGTCTGTACCAGGCCCTTCAAGTCTGGTATGGATTTAAGGAGAACCCCGCGCCAAAATGTTTTAAAAAAATAACGTGGGGGTCCCCCCAAAATTCAAACCAGGCCCTTCAGGTCTGGTATGGATTTTAAGGGGAACCCCGTGCCAGATTAAAAAAAAAATGGCATGGGGTCCCTCCAAAATCCAAACCAGACCCTTATCCAATTATGCAACCCTGGCATGGGAGGAGGGTATGGGGATGAGCGAGCACCCACCTCCGAAACCATACCAGGCCACATGCCTTCAACATGGGGAGGATGCTTTGAGGTCACCCCAAAGCACCCTGTCCCCATGTTGATGGGGAGAAGGTCCTCATCCCCATAACCCTTGCCGGTGGTTGTGGGGGTCTGCAGGCAGGGGGCTTATCAGAATCTGGAAGCCCCCTTTGATAAGGGGGCCCCCAGATCCCAACCCCCCTATGTGAATAGAAGACCAGAAGAAGGACTGGGGGAGAAGATGGAGGAAAAAAGAAGAAGAGCTATTTTACACAATAAAGGACTTGTCAAAAACTGCCTCTTGTTTTTTTGTACCACTTTACTTTTGGTGAATGGGTAGGGTTACAATGTACCCTATACCTATTCACATAGGGGGAGTTGGGCTCTGGGGACCCCCTTATTAAAGGGGGCTTCCGGATTCCGATAAGCCCCGATAAGCCCCCACCCCTGGAAACCCACAATGACCGACAAGGGTTGTGGGGATGAGGCCCTTCTCCCCATCAACATGGGGACAAGGTGCTTTTGGGGGTGACCTCAAAGCATCCTCCCTATGTTGAGGGCATGTGGCCTGGTATGGTTCAGAGGGGGGGCACTCACTCGTCCTCACCCCCTCCTGCCATGCCAGGGCTGCATGCTCGGATAAGGGTCTGGTTGGGATTTTGGGGGGACCCCTACGCCAGTTTTTAAAAATTTGGCTCGGGGTTCCCCTTAAAATCCATACCAGACCTGAAGGGCCTGGTATGGACTTTGGGGGGACCCCCACATCATTTTTTTTTACATTTTGGCATGGGGTTCCCCTTTAAATCCATACCAGATCTGAAGGGCCTGGTATGGACTTTGGGGGGACCCCTATGCAATTTTCCTTTATTTTGGGCAGGGTTCCCCTTAAAATAAATACCAGCAGTGCGCATGTGCGGGAGCTCTGTGATGGTAGCCTGACACGGGAGCTCCGCACCTACCCAGGCCACAAGCTCCCCGGGCAACCGTTACAGCAATCCAGAAGAGCCGATTACGGGATAGTTAAACCCCCCAAGGCCCCCTGAAGTTGCGGACACCCGGATCGTAGGGTAAGGAAGGCTTTGAAGCTCTCCCGCTGCAAAGTTTCCCCATGCCCGGGTGTACGAATATGGCAGTTGCCGAACAAGATTCCCCGACCTAAAACAGTGGCAGCACCCCCTCAGGACTGGTTGGTAAGGTCCGAACCGGCACAGAAAGCACCCCTTGTTAAGGGGAGGTTATTGGCAGGTGCCAACCAATTCTCAGAGGCCCCCCTCCAGCCACACCAGCTACACAGCTGTACCAAGATGGCGGCTGGTCCGGCCTAACAGATGCTGCAGACTCCAGAAAGCCTATAAGTCACCCAGGGCATTCACTAGAAGGGAGAGCCAGCACTCCTGGCCCTCTAGGACAGCTCCAGGTTCTAAGTAACACACCCCAGAGACTTCCTCCAGCTTTGCCAGTATTCAGCCCCAGTCCAGGGAAAATCAGTCTGAGGTAAGGCCTAACGTAATTTCTTTTCCTACTTAAGGACCTGCGGTTCCCCCCCCTCTTTGAAGGAGAAAAGGAGCAAGGAAAGGGAGGATAAAACCTTTTTTGAAACCACTCTGAACTGTTCATAGACCACAAGGCACAGGGTTCCACGGATTCAGTGAACCCCAATACCACCCTGCATGCAGGGTTCGACTGTGAGAAGGTCCCTTGCACATCTCTTTCAAGAGATTGACCAGTCCCACTCCCCTGACATGGCCATGGCTGGGGTCCACTCTCTCGCTAAAAACCCAGAGGTAGCTTCTGAGCACAGGCCAGTCTTAACCCCAGCTACTCTCACCCTGACTCCAGGGCCCAATCTATTTGCACACCAATTCTCATCGGTTTCCCTGGCCTCTACAGAGTCACTACTACACCACACAATGGAAGAATTTCCAGTCAACCCGGCGAGCCCCACTCTAACCATTCTACCAGAGGCCCAAATGCCCGGCCCCACTGTCCAGGATTCCCCCCTCAATACGGTGGACTTATTCCTCAAATTTTCCAATTTCTTAGAGAGGGGCCTGGTGAACACGGCTGCGAAAATTACAGGGGACATAAAAGTTGACTTTCACATCTTAGGCTACAGGATGGAGGCCATTGAACAAACATTGGATATTACGGTGACCAGAACTAACCAAAACTCAGCTCATATTCAAACATTGCAAGATCAACTGGACACTGCCCTAGCTAGAATCGACGATCTCGAAAACAGATCGAGACGATACAACTTCAGAGTGAGGGGACTACCGGAATCTATCACGGAAGTTACACCCACGGTTCAGGACCTGATCCTTTCTTTGATCCCTAATGTGCCTAAACATAGGTTGGAATTAGACAGAGCCCCCAAGGAAAGATGGTTCTCCAAGAGACATAATCGTAAAACCACATTTCTATGCCATCAAAGAAGAAATATTGAAAGCGTACCGTGCCAGCCCCACTATCACCTGCATGGGGCACCAAGTCCAGATCTTTGCAGACCTGTCCCCAACCACTATTCAAAAAAGGAGAGCCCTCAAACCGCTCCTCCACGTTCTCCAACAGAAAGAGCTTAAATACTGGTGCACCTTTCCTTTTGTTGTCAAATTCATCCATAAAGGAAAAACATTCTCATTTTTAACGCTCCCAGAGGGAGAAAAACTCCTTCTAAACCTCCAGTTAATCTCCCAAGAAGCCCCGATGGACCTAACTGATCCGCTGCCTCCAATATGAAAAGGCCCCTGCCTGCAAGCCCAGTCTCTCCACTCTGGACCAAGTCAAAGAGCAAGAAGGCTAAAGACAACAGACCTTCATAACTTTGCCTCTAGACAACTTGAGGCTAAACACTTTTTTCTGGGTTGGTGTTTCTCCTTGAGTCCTGGGAAAGCTATTTTGAGCTTTCTCAGGAAGGCCTAGAATTTGGGGCTAGCATGCTCCTTCCTTTTTTGCTTAACCATTTTTGACTCTGTTGTTCTGGGGTCGGTTCTAACTCAAAATTTATTGAACAGTTCTATAGTTAAGTGCACATTATAGTTGTTCTGGTTGTATTCTATCATAAACATGGGCCTAGGGGTGTCCTGGCTGGGGTGGGTTTCCTTGCGCCTCCACTTACCCTTGGGACTTCCCTGGAACTCCTTGGGTTAAGTTTTCTGCCCCGGAAGGGACAGATGGTATTGCATACCTTATTGTTGGTTCCCATATTGTTCCCTCCTAGGAGGTCTGGGATTGTGGGTCAGAGGAGGTCCTTAACCCCTCAGACTCCTCTCCCACTAGCCTCCTATGGGAGTAATTGTTTTTACCATGTCTTATTCTTCTCTTTATCTTTTCCCTTCCTTTCCCTCTCTTCAATAATGCACCTAAAATGTATTTCTGTTTTAGTCGTTCCCAGGTCTGCCGGTCGTGCATCGGGGTTCCCGGGTGTCCTTGAGCTCCCCTCTCACTCAGTGGGGGCTGCCAGGTTAGCGGTGAGTGATGTTGTAAACACAAGCTTTGACTCCCACAGGTTCCATGGCTAAAGTACTGCAAAGACACCTTAAAATAGCTACTCATAACGCCCAGGGCCTTACTTCTCCCATAAAAAGGAGAAAAGTCTGATCATTATAAATCCCTCAAACTTGATGTAGTTCTGATTCAGGAGACCCATTTCCCGCAACGGTACAGCCCCAACTTCCTCCACTCACAATTCCCACTTTCTTCTTAACTAAAGCAGAGTCTAAAACTAAAGGAGCAGCCATCCTAATCTCTAAAACATGTGCCTTCATCCCCCGGTCTGGAAATTAAAGACCCTGAAGGGAGATTTGTCCTCATCAAGGGCACTACAGAGGGGAACTTATACACTCTTGTTTCTTATTATGCCCAGAACAAAGGCCAACCAACCCTTTTTAAATCGCTGTTTGATGCTATCCAACCCCACTTAGAAGGCAGAGTAATATTGGGGGGAGATTCCAACATTGTCTTTGACCAAGGCCTTGACAAATCCAGACACCTAGGTAACCAACTGATGCACCTGTCTAAAGTGAGTCTCAAATTAGCTAAACTACTTCACACACTCAATATGACGGACGCTTGGAGGGAATTCAACCCAACCAAGAGAGACTTTATACACTATTCTGCTCCCCATAACGCCTACGCACGAATTGACCATCTTCTAGTGCAGACAAACACAATACCCCTAGTAATGCTCTCACATATAGTCGATACAGCACTCTCGGACCATTCTATAGTAATTCTACAAATTTGATCTGACCCACAGTACGCGAGACAGGCTCCATGGAGACTGAATGAGTCATTGCTCGCTGACACCGTCAGTCACTGAGATCAATAATTCCCTCAGGGAATATTTCGTTCTCAACAACAGGGAAGGTATTTCCGCTGAAACTCTCTGGGCAGCCCATAAAGCCTTCATCAGAGGTAAGCTCATCCAGATATCCTCTCAAATAAAAAAGGAGAGATCCGCTGACCTAGTCAGACTTGAAAAATCTTACATGTCACGCCAGGCTTTGCACAAGACAAACCCTTCCAAATCCCTAGCCTCCCAAATGGATAAAGCAAGGCTAGAACTGAATATAGCCCTAACGGCTAAAGTAGAAAAATCTATCCGTTGGAGCGGACAAAAATTTTACACGCAGAACGACAAATTAGGCTTAATGCTAGCATCAAGGCTTACCCCCCGACCTCTCCATTTCACACTCCCCAAAATTTGAATTCCCGGACAGGGCCTCACTACTAACCCAACGAAAATCCTAGACACTTTTCATAGATACTAGACAGACCTATACAGCCCTTTCGAACAGAGCCATACAGATCCCACTCCATCGTTCCTGGATGCCATCCCCCTCCCCGCCCTGTCAGCAGAGCACAAACTCATTCTTGAGGCAGGCATCACAGTAGAGGAGATTCTGGGGGTCATCAAGGACCTGAGAAAGGGGTCTGCCCCAGGCCCTGATGGGCTGTCTGTCCCCTATTACAAGACCTTTGCTGAGACTCTCTCTCCCTTCCTGTCTAAATTCTTTAACTCTGTAACACGGGGTATCCCCCTGGACTCACAGCTTAACTCAGCCTTCATAACAGTGATACCGAAACCGGATAAGAACCTCGAGGAAGTCGGTAACTATAGACCGATTTCACTAATCAACAACGACATTAAAATTCTGACAAAAATGCTGGCCAACAGGCTAGCTTCTTTTATCAATGCCTATATACACAAAGACCAGGTAGGCTTCATACCGGGGAGGCAGGGGCCAGACCAAATTCACAGAGCTATTGATCTGATCTCCATCTTACAATCCAATTGGGAGGGAGGCACAAAAAGAGGCATGGTCTTGTCCCTAGACTTACAGAAGGCCTTTGATTCTGTATCATGGATATACATCTTCACGCTCCTAGAGAGATGGGGATTTGGGCAGCGCTTCATAGACACTATTAGAGCTCTCTACTCTTACCCCACTGCAACAATAAGGCTCCAGGGCTTCTATTCAAATCCAATAGACATAGCTAAAGGGACTAGGCAGGAATGCCCCCTGTCTCCACTCATTTTCGCCATTGCTATTGAATCCTTAGCAATCGCAAATACGTCAAAACCCAGACATCAAAGGAGTGATCTGCGGTAATCAGTGCCATAAATGTGGTCTTTTTTGCAGACAACATTCTCTTGTTAATTACATCTCCCCACCCTTCACTTCCCAATTTAAACCGCATACTAGATCTATTCGTGATTAATTCAGGGCTCAAAGTGAATTACTCCAAATCTCACGCAATGAACATTTCACTACCACTTGAAATAGTCTCCTCCCTGCAATACTCATTCCCTTTCCAATGTAGCTCATCTTCAATTAAATACTTAGGCATTAACCTGACAGCTAAAATAGAAGACCTATGCACCAACAATTACCCTCCCATATATTGAAAGCTCGAGGAAGACCTGAAAGCTTGGTCGAATAACAGAATCTCTTGGTTGGGTAGAATAAACGCAGTTAAAATTACCCTTCTGCCGCCGATACTGTACCTATTTAGAGCCTTACCTATAACTATCAGAAAAGCCCATCTCAAGGCTTTCCGAAGCAAAATCCTTAGAGTCGCCTGGGGAAACTCAGCATACAGGTTTCCCCAAAATATCTTATACCGCCTCAGAAAAAGGGGGGGCTTGGGGTTTCCCTTTCTTCTTAAATATTATCAAGCAGCTAGACTAGCACAGCTCTCCCTGGTTTATACGAGACTAGAAAAAACAGACTGGATCAAGATTGAGAGGCAGGCTATTCCGAAACACACAACAGACTACCTTTTGTGTACTCCTCCAAAAAAAAAGACCCCCTATTTTATCGCCCACTTTATCCCAAGCCTTTACCCTCTGGGATTCCCTTCGGAACCGCCCTGAGCTTATCTCGTCCCTAAATCCCCTAGCGCACATCTTCCATAACCCCGATTTCCCTCCAGGGCTAGACATCAAAGCATTCAGGTGGTGGCCTGGACAAAGGGCTGTACCGTATAGGGCACTTTTTCACTCCTTCGGACCCAATGACTCTTAGTCATTGTATAAGCAAACTGGACCTCCCAGACTTGGAAAGGTTCAGATTCCATCAAATTCATCACTTCCTGCAGCAAATCTGGAAAGATAAAACCCTCCCTCTCAAATTCATAGCATATGAAATTTGGTGCAGCCAAGCCACGGAACAGAAGGGAGGCATATCGGTAGTTTACTCTTCTCTCACACTACCAGGGATGAAGGCCTCCCATATGAAACACTGGGAGGAGGATTTCCAGATTTCTTGGGACCTGGATACCTGTCACAGTTACCTTTCTAAATCATTTTGGGGCATCTTAAATACTGCCCTCATGGAGGCCAGTGTTAAGGTTATTACTAGGTGGTATCTCACCCCGACTAAGCTAGCTTCCATCTACCCCGCAGCTGACCCAAGGTGCTTCAGAGGATGTTCCCTTTTGGGCTCAATACCTCACATCTGGTGGGAATGCCCAAGGATACGCCCATTTTGGAGAAAAATCTTCAACCTTATTGAAAAGCTGACTAATACTCAGGTCTCCAGGTCCCCAGAGATTGCTCTCCTCAATGCTTATATCCCGAACATGTCCAAACCCAATAGGAAATTAGGGCATTTTATTCTGATCGGGAACCTAGCTTACTATAGCAAAGTCATGGAAAAAAACAAAGATCTCCTTTGCAGCAGCCTTACGTAAAGTATCCTGGATCATGTCTCAAAAAAAGTTGGCCAGTGTCCTCTCAGACACAACTAGGGGGTTTGAGGTCATCTGGGAAATTTGGGCTGCTTACTTGGGAATTTCCTTCACTCCGGGTCTGATCCGGCCGTTAGACACGACTACTCCGAAACGGCCCTAGGTGCTCTCGTACTTTCTCTATTTCCTTCCCTGTGTTCTTTCTTCCTCTCTTTTCTTTCTTTTTTTGGTACCTCACTCAAATGTTTCTAAGACGTAGCAGGTCTATTGTTAGCTTTACTCCAGTAGGATTGAGCCTGGCTTGATCCTGGGCTCTTACCATCTAGCTGTCCTACTATTGGCAGGGACAGGAGACGGCTTTTCATTTTGCCTTTCCCTGTATTACTCCCACTCGGTGGAGCAAAGCTTCCCCAGCCTGGAACAGCTTGATCCCATTATGGGGTGCCGGGTTTTTGGGAAGCTGAGCCAACCACCGGGTCCCACCTAGAGGGATTACCATGCAACTCCTCCTTATCATGTATATTGTTTTGTAGTTGGGCATTGAGCCCCATGAGCCCAATGGGCTTCATTACTATTTCTTCACTACAAGATGACATCTCCTGCTGTACCTCTCTCTGTTGTACTGTACCTCTTTTTGTTCTGTTGTTGTCTCCAAAAATCAAATAAAAATCTTTCAAAGTAAAATACATACCAGACCTGAAGGGTCTGTTATGGACTTTGGGGGGGAGAACCCTACGCATTTTTTTTTAAATTTCAGAGTGGGGTTCCCCTTAAAATCCATACCAAACCTGAAGGGCCTGGTATGGACTGGGGGGTGGGCAACGCAAAGCTTTTTTAGTGATTGTATCTATATTGCCGGGAATTGGCAATACATTACAGCCGTGATAATAAATGACAATTTTTCCTTTGGAAATGTCATTTTGCTCTGGCTATTTTCTAAACATCACAGAGCTGCGCCCTTTTACAGGCAGACTAAGGGACCCCAGGCACAATAGTTAAAGAAATATTTTATTCTTATTGTTTCACTTTAAGCATTATTAAAATCAAAGTTCCAGAAAAAACAATTGATTTAAAAACTTTTTTTGCATTGATACATACCCCCTAGGGCAGGAACCGGGTCCCCATACACTTTTTAGGGCAATAACTTTTGATTTTTCATGTTCGAGTCCCATCGATTTTAATGGCGTTCGTGTGTTCACACAAATGTTTTGCCTGTTCGCAAGTTCTGGTGCGAACCGAACCGGGGGGGGGGTGTTCGGCCCATCCCTAGTTGGGAGATGCCCGATACATAACAACCCTAGACCTAACTAAGGGCTATTGGCAGATACCCTTAACAGAGACTGCAAAGGAGAAGACTGCCTTTTCTACCCCGAAGGGTCATTTCAGTACAAGTGGATGCCATTTGGGTTACCCAAAAAGGCCTGGTATGGATTTTAAGGGAAACCTCACACCAAATTTAAAAAATGGTGTTGGGGTCCCCCCAAAATCTAAACCAGACCTTATCCGAGCATGCAGCCCTGCCATGGCAGGGGGGTGGGGACGAGTGAGCGTGCCCCCTCCAAACCTTATCAGGCCACATGCCCTCAACATGGGGAGGGTGCTTTGGGGTCTGGTTGGCATTTTGGGGGGACCCTAATGCCACTTTTCCCAAAATTTGGCATGGGGTTCCTCTTAAAATCCACACCAGACCTGAATGGCCTGGTACAGACTTTGCGGGGGACCCTTACCCATAATTTGTGTTTAATTTTGGCGTGGAGTTCCTCCTAAAATCTATGCCAAACCCTTATCCGAGCGTGCATGCACTGTATATAGTCTACACAGTGGTGTAGTGGTTAGCACTTTCACCTGGGAAAGGGTCACTCATTCAAATCCCAACCACAACACTACCTGCCTGGAGTTTGCATGCTCTCCCTGTGTCTGCGTGGGATTCCTCCGGGTCCTCCCACACTCCAAGACATGCAGGTAGGTAAATTAGATCCTGTTTAAATTGGCCCTAGTATATGTATGAATGTGAGTTAGGGACCATAGATTCTAAGCTCATTGAGGGTAGGGACTGATGTGAATGCACAATATATATGTAAAGCGACAGGGCTATAGAAGTACCTGAAATAAATAAATACGCTGAATGCAGCATATTTTATATACTGTACATATATATTCCTATGCCACTGCCTAACCTTTTGCTATATCCACAAATGTTTTCACTATATTCGGCCGCTGAGCAAGTGGCCTTATATAGTGTGGGCTTGGACTCCGACCCACTGAGCAATGATTGGCCAAAGGCACCCTGCCTTTGGCCAATCATGGCTCTCACAGCAGAGCATGCTGTGATTGGCCAAAGCACGCAGGTGATGTGCATGCTTTGGCCAATCAGCGGGTGGCATTCCCTCACAATTTCACTGCATTATGGGCCGCTCATAATGTTCAGCAACCACCCGATGTTTGATTCAAACATATTTTTCATTCGAACTGGGGGATCATCCCTATTGACCATGAATGTACATCGCATGACACTTTTTAACATAAAAGATTGGACAAAAAATGTCTCCATTTTTTTTTTATCAATAGCTTTTTATTAGGTTTTTCAAAAGGAACAATAAAGTACAAAAGTACCAAAGAGTATCACAAAATACAAAGGTTACATTTTATGCACAGAACGGAGTGACAGTGTTGTTTGTAATGAGAATGTCTCACTTTAGACATTATATTATGAGTAGAAGACATGTGTTCATATACAATACATTTAAATTTAAATGTGTGTCCAACAGTTGGGTATAAGGAATGACCAGGGGGGTCGGGTAGTTGTTCAAGTGTAATCTTCCTTGTTTGGTCAGACTTCCCACTGCTTGTGGAATTTTTCTCCACTTAGGTTTTTAAAAGCAAGGGTGCGTTAAAATGTGTAATGTTAGTGCGCATGCGCGGGAGCTCCGACATGGACGGCTAATCCCGGAGCTCCGCGCTCACCCCGGCCCCGAGCGTCCTACACAGCGCCAGCATGCCCAGGAGGGCTCCCCTCTGGGACCCGTACGACCGCGACACATCCTGCGAGCCCCGGCCCCACTCGCGCCTCGAGGCCCTAATCGGCAGGTACAGCCTCGAGGGCGCGTACGCGTGATTGTAATGTGTAAAATTGCGTGGGAACGAAAATTTTTGGATTCACCTCTTTTTAAGGTGTTCGTCACCCTTCAGACTGGTTTGTTCCTTCTAATGTGAACTTGTTGATGGGCTGGGGGGACCAGTAAGGAATATGGGTTGACAACCTGTGTGTAAATTTAAATTTACATAACATATACTTGTGTACAGAAGATGAGTATTATATTACAGATTTCACTCTGTAAGAGTAATGTTTGT
>BLSH010318450.1:2055-12262 GCA_018402905.1 Glandirana rugosa | reverse complement strand
CTATTCTGAGTTACAAGAAGCATTATGCCCACACTTAATGACTGGAGGTCGATTGGTCGCAGGAACTGGAGGACTTGGGGTCATCGATAAGTGCTGTTCCCACCGCCCTGGGCGTGGCCAGCCATGTACTCATTGCCTACCGGTGACATGGCTACGCTCCCTGTGATTGCCTGGAATGTTAGGGGTCTCCAAAATCCCCTTAAGCGTACCATGGTACTGGCGGTGCTACGTAAACATTTCCCTGCAATACTTGCTCTTCAGGAGACTCATCTAACGCCTGAAACTGTATCGTGTTTAAAATATTCCTGGGCACGATGGTCCTATCACTCCACCCATACCTCCTACTCAAGGGGGGTGAGTGTATTGATACATGGCTCTATAGATTTTCAGGAGTTGGATAAGCTAATTGACAGTGAAGGAAGATATGTGGTATTATCATGCCGAATATTTTGCCTGAAATGTACTCTTGCATTTGTATATGTACCTCCTCCGTTTAACTCTGCTATTTTAAGAGAGTTGTTGACCTATCAGTTGAGGCAACCAGATCTGCCCTTTTTTATACTAGGTGACCTAAATTGTTACTTAGACCCGATGCTTGATAGGCATCCTCCACCTCCACTTGCGGGAGGAGTCCGGAAAACGGCTCTGAGGAAGTTCGTGGAGGAGGTTGGATGGATAGACCCATGGAGACATAGGAATCCTCGACAGAGGCAATTTACCTGTTTTTCCAAAACACACATGTCCCTGTCCCGGATAGATGTGTGCCTGTGCCAGTCCTCCGTGATCTGTTTGGTGGGGGAGGTTCGGCACTTGGTGAGAAGCGTCTCTGACCACTCGCCCCTGCTGGTCCTTCTGCGCGCCAGACAGAATAACACCCTACCAAGGGCACCCTGGAAGATGAATGCTTTCTGGCTGCACTTATTTCCTTCCCACAACCAGGTTTCGGCCAGAATTGCTGACTTTTGGCGTGTCCATGACGGGGCCCCTAACCAGCTAATAACCTGGGACTCATTTAAGGCCTTCTTAAGGGGGGTGATGATAGCAGAGATTACCCAGATTAAAAACCGTGCACATTCCCAGAGGGTACAAATGGAACGCTTGGTTGACCGTTTGGAGGCTACCTACATAGATGAACCCACGGTACAGCACAGGGAGTCCTGGGTGGCTGCTCAGGAAGCATTGAATCGCATACACGATTCGACAGCGGATAAGAAACGATTTTTTACAAGGGCGGCCTTTTTTGAGGAGGGCGAGCGAACTGGCCGCCTTCTTGCAAAAATAGTGCAGTCCCAATGTATGGCCCAATCTATAGGTGCACTGAGTGACGATGCAGGTAGAATAAGTAATGACCCGGAGGACATACTGAAAAAACTAACTGACTTTTACTCTGCGTTATATAGTTCAGGACTGGACTGCTCTGAGGAAGAAATACAACAGTATCTGGGGGGGTGGAGTTACCTAGGCTTTCGGAGAGGCAGAGGCAGATGTTGGACTCCCCCATTACCCTAAAAGAGCTGGAGGTGGCGGTGGGATCCTTCCCTAACTTTAAGGCACCGGGTGATGACGGTCTCCCGATGGAGATCTATAAACAATATGGGGATATTATTTTGCCAAAGCTACTAAAGGTCCTAGAGGCAGCAAGGGGACAGGGGTGTCTCCCCGAGTCCATGACTAGGGCCTGCACTGTATTGATTCTGAAGCCAGGGAAGGACCCTCTTAGGCCTGCATCATATAGGCCCATTTCTCTCCTGCAGACTGACATCAAACTATTAGCTAAAGTTCTTGCTTTACGGCTTAATAAAGTCATCTCTTCCTTAATACACCCCGATCAGGCTGGATTTATGCCCGGGAAATCTACCTCACATAATCTGCGTAGGCTGTTTGTCAATCTGCAGGCGAGGGGAGATAATGTGGGGAACAGGGCACTGCTGTCATTGGACGCCCATAAGGCTTTTGACAGTGTTGAATGGCCTTATCTGTGGGCTACAATGCAGAAATTGGGATTTGGCTGAATCTTCCTGTCCTGGGTACAATTACTGTATTGCACACCTAAAGCAGTGATAAGGGAGGCAGGCAGGATGTCGGATCCCTTTTCATTGTTCAGGGGCACTAGGCAGGGGTGTCCATTGTCACCCCTCCTATTTGCAATAGCTATTGAACCATTAGCGGCCAGGATTAGGGAGGACGCATTGATCCAGGGATTCCGATATGGGCCCATACAGGAAAAAGTCATGCTTTATGCTGACGACACTATGTTACTGCTGGGGGATACAGGGAGTTCTCTAGACCGAGCTATGACAGTGATAGGGGAATTTGGAAAGTACTCGGGTCTTACTATCAATTGGACCAAGTCCTGGGAAACATGGGACACATCACCGAACATGCCCCTATGGTATAATAGCACCCTAGGAGAATTAGAGGTCTATACCTGACCCTGTCAGATGGATATCAAAAGGAGTTAAATACTTGTGACACATTATAGATGACAAGGGTCTTAAACCTTTCCGACAACTTCAACAGGAGTTTGATCTTCCAAACTTCTACCTATTCTTTTACTATCAGCTAAGACATGCCATCAAGGCACAATTTGGTAATCTGGACAGAATACCCCACATACCTCCCCTAGAAAAACTGCTCAGAGATTCGGCCAATACCAAACTTACCTCAACCTACTATATGGCCTTAGTTTCGGACATTAACCCCAGATTCCATATAGCTCAATCCAAATGGTCCAATATGGATTTACAGATTACAGAAGAGGATTGGTTGGAATTTTCTGACACCTTTAAATCGTCGGTAATCTCATCTAGAGACAGAGTGATCCAAATTAAAATATTTCATCAATCTCATCTTACTCCACATAGACTCTGCAAAATGGGTCTGTCCACCACGGACATATGTTTTAGAGGATGTGGCCAGCAGGCGGACTTTTTGCACTGCTTCTGGTCATGTCCGATAGTGCACCACTTCTGGAGAGACGTGGGTTCGTTTATCTCAGCACTGGGCTTACCCAATATCATTAACCCTAAGAATTGTCTTTTGGGGATGTTTGGGGACCTATCCTTATCCTCCTCAGCAAAGAGACTCCTTCGAATTCTATTCTTCTATCTGAAGAAGTCTCTCCTTCTGACGTGGAAGAGCTCGCAAACATTAAATAAAAACATTTGGCTGAAATTGGTGAACGAGGCGCTACCCCTATACAAAATCACTTTCGATCTCCGAAAACAGAGTAAGAGATTCTACAAGATTTGGGGCGGATGGCTGGCTAGCCCTCTTACATTATGCCCCACTTTGCCGTAGGAAACGGTGCCACCTGGTCTGCCTCTGAGTACAGTCGACCCACTAGGCATAGCATAGCTTTTATTATATTGTATTTTGTATATGTTGAACCATGTAATGCTTAATTTACAATTTACCTGAGCTACTTGGGCAGTAGTTATGTTTAAGAAATACTCTGTTAACGCTGTAACTACTATTATCGGGCGGGATACCCGAAGGTTTGCTATTGGTTTTTGAATGTTTGTATGTCTTTATAATCAATAAAAATATCTTGAAAAAAAAATCATCTCATCATAGTGCTAAAGGGAGAGGTTCCTGGTGCTCCTGTGAAGGACAGATAATTCTTGTAAAAATATCTCATACTGCTAAAGGGAGAGGTTACTGCTGCTCCTCTGAGGGACAGAATATTGTTCTAAAATCAGCTCATACTGCTAGAGGGAGAGGTTCCTGCTGTTCCTGTGAGCGACAGATTATTGTTCTAAAACCATCTCATCATAGTGCTAGAGGGAGAGGTTCCTGCTACTCCTGTGAGGGACAGATTATTGTTCTAAAATCATCTCATGATAGTGCTACAGGGAGAGGTTCCTGCTGCTCCTGTGAGGGACAGGTTATTCCTCTAAAATCATCTCATACTGCTAGAGGGAGAGGTTCCTGCTCCTCCTGTGAGGGACAGATTATTGTTCTAAAATCATCTCATCATAGTGCTGCAGGGAGATGTTCTTGCCGCTCAAGTGAGGGACAGATTATTGTTCTAAAATCATCTCATCATAGTGCTGCAGGGAGAGGGTCTTGCCTCTCCAGTGAGGGACAGCCTGTTCTTCTAAAATCATCTCATACTGCTAGAGGGAGAGATTCCTGCTGCTCCTGTGAGGGACAGATTATTGTTCTAAAACCATCTCATCATAGTGCTAGAAGGAGAAGTTCCTGCTGCTTCTGTGAGGGACAGATTATTGTTTTAAAATCATCTCAAAGTGCTATAGAGAGAGGATACTGCTGCTCCAGTGAGGGACAGATTATTGTTCTAAAACCTTCTCATCATAGTGCTAGAGGGAGAGGTTCCTGCTGCTCCTGTGAAGGACAGATTATTCTTCTAAAATCATCTCATACTGCTAGAGGGAAAGGGTCCTACTGCTCCTGTGAGGGACAGATTATTGTTTTAAAACCATCTCATCATAGTGCTAGAGGGAGAGGTTCCTGCTGCTTCTGTGAGGGACAGATTATTGTTCTGAAACCATCTCATCATAGTGAGAGGTTCCTGATGCTCCTGTAAAAGACAGATTATTGTTCTAAAATCAACTCATAGTGCTATAGGGAGAGGATCCTGCTGCTCCTGTGAGGGACAGATTATTGTTCTAAAACCATCTCATCATAGTGCTAGAGGGAGAGGTTCCTGTTGTTCCTGTGAAGGACAGATTTTTCTTCTAAAATCATCTCATACTGCTAGAGGGAGAGGATCCTGCTGCTCCTGTGAGGGACAGATTATTGTTCTAAAACCATCTCAACATAGTGCTAGAGGGAGAAGTTCCTGCTGCTCCTGTGATTGACAGATTATTGTTCTAAAACCATCTCATCATAGTGCTAGAGGGAGAGGTTCCTGCTGCTCCTGTGAGGGACAGATTATTGTTCTAAAATCATCTCATCATAGTGCTACAGGGAGAAGTTCCTGCTGCTCCTGTGAGGGACAGATTATTCTTCTAAAATCATCTCATACTGCTAGAGCGAGAGGTTCCTGCTTCTCCTGTGAGGGACAGATTATTGTTCTAAAACCATCTCATCATAGTGCTAGAGGGAGAGGTTCCTGCTGCTCCTGTGAGAGACAAATTATTGTTCTAAATTCATCTCATCATAGTGCTAGAGAGAGAGGTTCCTGCTGCTCCTCTGAGGGACAGCTTATTGTTCTTACACCATCTCATCATAGTGCTAGAGGGAGAGGTTCCTGCTGCTCCTGTGAGGGACAGATTATTCTTCTAAAATCATCTCATACTTCTAGAGGGAGAGGTTTCCCGCTGCTCCTGTGAGGGACAGATTATTCTTCTAAAATCATGTCATACTGCTAGAGGGAGAGGTTCCTGCTGCTCCCATTAGGGACAGATTATTCTTCTAAAATCATCTCATACTGCTAGAGGGAGAGGTTCCTGCTGCTCCTGTGAGGCACAGATTATTGTTCTAAACCATCTCATCATAGTTCTACAGTGAGAGGTTCCTGCTGCTCCTGTGAGAGACAGATTATTGTTCTAAAATCATCTCATCATAGTGGTACAGGGAGAGGTTCCTGCTGCTCCTGTGAGGGACAGAATATTCTTCTAAAATCATCTCATACTGCTAGAGGGAGAGGTTTCTGCTGCTCCCTTGAGGGACAGATTATTGTTCTAAAATCATTTTATCATAGTGCTACAGGGAGAAGTTCCTGCTTCTCCTCTGAGGGACAGATTATTCTTTTAAAATCATCTTATACTGCTAGAGGTAGAGGTTTCTGCTGCTACTGTGAGGGACAGATTATTGTTGTAATACCATCTCATCATAGTGCTAAAGGGAGAGGTTCCTGCTACTCTTGCGTGGGACAGATTATTCTTCTAAAACCATCTCATCACAGGGCTAGAGGGAGTGGTTCCTGCTGCTCCTGTTAGGGACAGATTATTGTTCTAAAATCATCTCATCATAGTGCTACAGGGAGACGTTCCTGCTGCTCCTGTGAGGGACAGATTATTCTTCCAAAATCATCTCATACTGCTAGAGGGAGAGGTTCCTGCTGCTCCCGTTAGGGACAGATTATTCTTCTAAAATCATCTCATACTGCTAAAAGGAGAGGTTCCTGCTGCTCCTGTGAGGCACAGATTATTGTTCTAAACCATCTCATCATAGTTCTAGAGTGAGAGGTTCCTACTGCTCCTGTGAGGGACAGATTATTGTTCTAAAACCATCTCATCATAGTGCTACAGGTAGAGGTTCCTGCTGCTCCTGTGAGGGACAGATTATTGTTCTAATATAATTTCATCATAGTGCTACAGGGAGAAGTTCCTGCTGCTCCTCTGAGGGACAGATTATTCTTCTAAAATCATCTTATACTGCTAGAGGGAGAGGTTTCTGCTGCTCCTGTGAGGGACAGATTATTGTTGTAATACCATCTCATCATAGTGCTAGAGGCAGAGGTTCCTGCTACTCCTGCGAGGGACAGATTATTCTTCTAAAACCATCTCATAGTAGGGCTAGAGGGAGAGGTTCCTGCTGCTCCTGTTAGGGACAGATTATTGTTCTAAAATCATCTCATCATAGTGCTACAGGGAGAGGTTCCTGCTGTTTCTGCGAGGGACAGATTATTGTTCTAAAATCATCCCATAATGCTAGAGGGAGAGGTTCCTGCTGCTCCTGTGAGGAACAGATTATTGTTCTAAAACCGTCTCATCATAAAGCTACAGGGAGAGGTTCCTGCTGCTCCTGTGAGGGACAGATTATTGTTCTAAAACCATCTCATCATAGTGCTAAGAGCAGAGGTTCCTGCTGCTTCTGTGAGGGACAGATTATTCTTCTAAAATCATTTCATATTGCTAGAGGGAGAGGTTCCCGCTGCTCCTTTGAGGGACAGATTATTGTTCTAAAACCATCTCATCATAGTGCTAGAAGGAGAGGTTCCTGCTGCTCCAGTGAGGTACAGATTATTTTTCTAAAATCATCTCATCATAGTGCTAGAGGGAGAGTTTCCTGTTGCTGCTGTGAGGGACAGATTATTGTTCTAAAATCATCTCATCATAGTGCTATAGGGAGAGGTTCCTGCTGCTCCTTTGAGGGACAGATTATTGTTCTAAAATCATTTTATCATAGTGCTACAGGGAGAAGTTCCTGCTTCTCCTCTGAGGGACAGATTATTCTTTTAAAATCATCTTATACTGCTAGAGGTAGAGGTTTCTGCTGCTCCTGTGAGGGACAGATTATTGTTATAATACCATCTCATCATAGTGCTAGAGGGAGAGGTTCCTGCTACTCCTGTGAGGGACAGATTATTCTTCTAAAACCATCTCATCACAGGGCTAGAGGGAGAGGTTCCTGCTGCTCCTGTTAGGGACAGATTATTGTTCTAAAATCATCTCATCATAGTGCTACAGGGAGACGTTCCTGCTGCTCCTTTGAGGGACAGATTATTCTTCCAAAATCATCTCATACTGCTAGAGGGAGAGGTTCCTGCTGCTCCCGTTAGGGACAGATTATTCTTCTAAAATCATCTCATACTGCTAGAAGGAGAGGTTCCTGCTGCTCCTGTGAGGCACAGATTATTGTTCTAAACCATCTCATCATAGTTCTAGAGTGAGAGGTTCCTACTGCTCCTCTGAGGGACAGATTATTGTTCTAAAACCATCTCATCATAGTGCTACAGGTAGAGGTTCCTGCTGCTCCTGTGAGGGACAGATTATTTTTCTAATATAATTTCATCATAGTGCTACAGGGAGAAGTTCCTGCTGCTCCTCTGAGGTACAGATTATTCTTCTAAAATCATCTTATACTGCTAGAGGGAGAGGTTTCTGCTGCTCCTATGAGGGACAGATTATTGTTGTAATACCATCTCATCATAGTGCTAGAAGGAGAGGTTCCTGCTACTCCTGCGAGGGACAGATTATTCTTCTAAAACCATCTCATAGTAGGGCTAGAGGGAGAGGTTCCTGCTGCTCCTGTTAGGGACAGATTATTGTTCTAAAATCATCTCATCATAGTGCTACATGGAGAGATTCCTGCTGTTTCTGTGAGGGACAGATTATTGTTCTAAAATCATCCCATAATGCTAGAGGGAGAGGTTCCTGCTGCTCCTGTGAGGAACAGATTTTTGTTCTAAAACCGTCTCATCATAAAGCTACAGGGAGAGGTTCCTGCTGCTCCTGTGAGGGACAGATTATTGTTCTAAAACCATCTCATCATAGTGCTAAGAGGAGAGGTTCCTGCTGCTTCTGTGAGGGACAGATTATTCTTCTAAAATCATTTCATATTGCTAGAGGGAGAGGTTCCCGCTGCTCCTTTGAGGGACAGATTACTGTTCTAAAACCATCTCATCATAGTGCTAGAGGGAGAGATTCCTGCTGCTCCAGTGAGGTACAGATTATTGTTCTAAAATCATCTCATCATAGTGCTAGAGGGAGAGTTTCCTGTTGCTGCTGTGAGGGACAGATTATTGTTCTAAAATCATCTCATCATAGTGCTATAGGGAGAGGTTCCTGCTGCTCCTTTGAGGGAAAGATTATTGTTCTAAAACCATCTCATCATAGTAAAAAAACAATTTGATAAAATTCACCAGTTCAGACCAATATATTAGGTATCAGGACGGCTATATATATGACATAACCTACCCCAGAAACAATCCGCCTACATCTAGGCGTGGTTCCTAGGTGCTAAATATACAATTCCAAAAAAAGAGGTGATTGAGGATCACCAGCGCACCATTAACAGGAACCCAAAGTTCCATAAAACATAACTTTTAATATACTGAATGTAAAATCGACATATACCACTGGAGTAGGAAACAGTAAAAATTGACAACGTTGTCAGTAACATTAGACGCGTCTGATCACCCATGCAACCTTCACCCCAGCCATCCACATACAATCATTCACCCTCTAAGGTCCATGACCAGTACAAAGGAGTCCTGGCCAGACCACGGGGACATAAATTGTAAATGCCCTGAGATCAGGGATAGGGGAGTGTGTGGCTTGGGAGATAACGCTGCTGCATAAACCAGTAGAGAAATGAGGAAACGGTTGGTAGCAGTGGAGTGGGAATGTCTAAGATACCATCAGTCATTAGCCGTCACATTCGGTATAACTTCCCCGGTAGTATAATGCACATTACTAATACACGTGGTATTTACATGTAGGGATGGAAGTCCAGGTGAGGGTAAATGAAGTGCAGTCAATAAATCACCATAATAAGTAACACTGATCAGTCCAAAGATCAAAGTGAAACAATCGCTGAAACAGCTGTGGACACCATACGGCAATAGATACAGCAGCGGTGACACAGGCACTTTAAGATACGATCTCACCGGTCTCGGAAGGCGGCGTCACTGAAGGGATGGAGGGTTCCAACGATTCACAGATTCCATCTCCTTGCCAAAGCCTCAGAATAGCAGCGTAGCAGCGTGGCGGGACCTCCCTGGCTCCGGCTGATTCAAACAGCAGTTACGGAGAGGGGGAGGCGTCTCCAGGGTGGATGGCGGGTTCAGATGCATCATTAGGAACGTCAGGTGATGCAATTCAGACGCGTTTCGTCTGGCCAATTGCAGACTTCCTCGGAGCTAGATCATAGTGCTAGAGGGAAAGGTTCCTGCTGCTCCTGTGAGGGACAGATTATTGTTCTAAAATCATCTCATCATAGTGTCACAGGGAGAAGTTCTTCTGCTCCTGTGATGGACAGATTATTATTCTAAAATCATCTCATACTGCTAGAGGGAGAGGTTCCTGCTGCTCCTGTGAGGGACAGATTATTGTTCTAAAACCATCTCATCATAGTGCTACAGGAGAGGTTCCTGCTGCTCCTGTGAGGGACATATTATTGTTCTAAAATCATCTCATTCTGCTAGCAGGAGAGATTCCTACTACTCCTGTGAGGGACAGATTATTGTTCTAAAACCTTCCCATCATAGTGCTCTAGGGAGAGGTTCCTGCTGCTCCTGTGAGGGACAGATTATTCTTCTAAAATCATCTCATACTGCTACAGAGAGAGGTTCCTGCTGTTCCCGTGAGGGACAGATTATTCTTCTAAAATCATCTCATACTGCTAGAGCGAGAGGTTCCTGCTTCTCCTGTGAGGGAGAGATTATTGTTCTAAAACCATCTCATCATTGTGCTAGAGAGAGAGGTTCCTGCTGCTCCTCTGAGGGACAGATTATTCTTCTAAAAACATCTCATACTGCTAGAGGGAGAGTCTTCTTATTAGACAGGGAGTCTCC
>BLSH010318422.1:576832-599464 GCA_018402905.1 Glandirana rugosa | reverse complement strand
CGCGCAATCCCGGCTTAAAGGGAGGACGTCATATGACGTCCACCCGCTGGGAGAGCAGGACCGCTCCGCCGTCATTTGACGGTGGGCGGTCCTGAGGCGGTTAAAAAAATAAATAAATTACATTTTTTTTTTCAAAGCGCCACCATCCCTGCGAGCTCGCGCAGCAAAGAAAACGCATATGTAAGTCACGTCCACATTTGAAAACGGTGTTCAAACCACACATGTGCAGTATCGCCACGATCGCCAGAGTATGAGCAATAATTCTAGCAAAAGACCTCCTTTGCATCTCTAACCTGGTAGCCATTAAAAAAATTTAAAGCGTTGCCTATGGAGATTTTTAAGTCCTGGAGTTTGTCGCCATTCCGCAAGTGTGCGCAATTTTCGACCATAACATGTATGGTATCTATTTACTTGGCGTAACATCCTCTTTCACAATATACAAAAAATTGGGCTAACTTTACTGTTGTCTTATTTTTTTAACTCAAAAAAGTGAATTTTTTTCCAAAAAAATTGCGCTTGAAAGACCGCTGTGCAAATACCGTGTGACAAAAAGTATTGCAATGACCGCCATTTTATTCTCTAGGGTGTTTGAAAAAATATTTATATAATGTTTGGGGTTCTAAGTAATTTTCTAGCAAAAAAAAAAAAAATGATTTTTACTTGTAAACAACAAGTGTAAAAAAGGGCTCTGGGGCTTAAGTGGTTAAAAAAATAATGGGGTTATGGTAGCTGTCTGCTACCATAACAGCAGTATTAAATGGAAAAGTACCGCCGTATGATGACGGTGGGCAGTCCGGAAGTGGTCAATAATGCTTAAATTAAAAAAATAAAAATTAAATATTCCTTTAGATATCATGCCTAGGGGGTCCCCTTAGTCTGCCTGTAAAGTGGCGCATCTGTGCATTGTCTAGAACAGTGCCGGAGCCAAATGACATTCATAAAGGAAAAATGTAATTTAAAATTGTCGCGGCTGAAATGTATTGTTGGTTCCCGGCAATATAGATTAAAAATCACTGAAAAAATTTGGGTGGGGATTCCCCCCAGTCCATACCAGACCCGAAGATTTTAAGGGGAACCCTGTGCCAAAATTTTGAAAACAATTGCGTAGGGGTCCCCCCAAAATCCAACCCAGACCCTTATCTGAGCATGCAGCCTGGCAGGTCAGGATAGGGAGGGGATGAGCGAGCGCCCCCCCCCTCCTGAACCATACCAGGCCACATGCCCTCAACATGGAGAGGGTGCTTTGGGGTCCCCCTAAAGCACCTTGTCCCCATGTTGATGGGGACAAGGGCCTCTTCCCAAAAACCCTGGTTGGTGGTTGTCGGGGTCTGTGGGCAGGAGACTTATCTGAATCTGGAATCCCCCTTTAACAAGGGTGCCCCCAGATCCTGACCTCCCCATGTAAATGATTATGGCCTACCCATTCACCAAAAAAGGAGTAAAGTGTTACAAAAACAGTAAAAATATTCCCCCTCGACTTGTTCTTTCTTCCTCCATCTTCTCCTTCCCCGCTTCATCTTCTGGTCTTCGTTTTTTCTTTCAATCTTCCCCCGCTTTTTTGTTCCAGTGATGTAAAAAGGTGACCTGCCCCCTCTGATGTACATCACCGGGGGGGCCCACCCTTGCCTATAAAATAACTGTCAAACTGAAGACCGCCCATTCTGGGAGTCGCCTCTGGACGGCAGTGGGAACGGCAGTGGAGGAAGAAGAAGAAGAAGAAGATGATGAGAGGAAGGAAGAAGTGGAGGAAGACCGGAAGAAGACATTTTTAATAAAGGACTTGTCAAAAAATGCCTACTGTTTTTTGTAAAACTACACTCCTTTTTTGGAGAATGGGTAGGGGTACAATGCACCCCATACTCTTTCACATAGGGGGAGGCTGGGATCCGGGGGCCCCCTTATTAAAGGGCGCTTCCAGATTCCGATAAGCCCCCACCCGCAGACCCCAAAAACCACCGTCCAGGGTTGTCGCGAAGAGGCCATTGTCAACATGGGGACAAGGTGCTTTGGGGGGGACCCCAAAGCACTATCCCCATGGTGAGGGCATGTGGCCTGGTATGGTTCAGAAGGGGGGGTCTGGTATGTATTTTTTAAAAACAATTTGGCGCAGGGTTCCCCTTAAAATCTATACCAGACCAGAAGGGCCTGGTTTGGATTTTGGGGGGACCCCATGCATCTTTTTTTTTTTAATTTTGGTGTGGGGTTCCCCTTAAAATCCATACTAGACCAGATGGGCCTGGTGTGGATCTTGGGGGGGACCCCATGCCTTTTTCTTTCCCAATTCTGTCATAGGGTTCCCCTTAACCAGTTCAATACATTGTGTTATATATACTACACTGACTGCACCATATAGTCTGAACTGTATTATATATATACTACAGGGACTGTAGTATATATAATACAATAAAATTGTAAATGACATGCCCCAGTTAACCACTTCAGCCCCAGAAGGATTTCCCATTTTTGGACCAGAGCACTTTTTGCAGTTCGGCACTGCATCGCTTTAACTGACAATTGCACAGTCGTGCGACATATGAAATTGGCGTCCTTTTTTTTCCCCAAAAGTAGAGCTTTCTTATGGTGGTATTTGATCACCTCTGTGTCACTTCTGATCACCGCTATAAACAAAAAAATTTTGCAAAAAAAACAATATTTATTACTTTTTGCTAAAATACATATCCATAAAAAACGAATTTATTCATTGGTTTTGGCCGATTTATTCTCTTCCTCATATTTTTGGTTAAGAAAAAATCACAATTGGCGTCCATTGATTGCTTTGAGCAAAAGTTGCCGCATTTACAAACCAAGAGAATTCATTTCTGGCGTTTTTACAATTTTTTTTTTACTAGTAATGTGATCTGCGATTTTTATTGGGACTGTGATATTGGGGCGGACATATCGGACATTTTTGACATTTTTTTTGGGACCAATGACATTTATCAGTGATCAGAAATGTAAATATCCACTGATTACTGTGTAAATGTCATTGGCAGTGAAGGGGCTAACCTGCAGGGGGCGATCTAGGGGTTAACTGTGTTCCCTAGGCGTGTTCTAATTCTGAGGGGGCTGGGCTGCCAGGGGCATAAGAGATCTAACTGATCCCAGTGACAGGGATCAGTAGATTTCTTACATGCCCCCTGTCAGAACTGGGAAACGGCGTGTTTACACCGGCGGTTCCCAGTTTTTCTTCTCTGCCAGGCAATCACGAGTAGGCAGCGGACATTGAGTCTGCCAGACTCACAGCCACACTGCTGCAGAGTGTGGCGAACATGAGCGAGCCGCCGTTTATAAACAGTGATTTGCAAGACAGCACCACTCTGGAGCAGTAAATGTACGCGAGCCAGTCGGGAACCGGTCAACCTCCATAATATCTTCAAAATATGCCCCTTCTTAGCCAACAACACCACAAAGCTATTAACTTATTTGCTTACTATCTCTTACCTCAACCTTTGCAACTCCCACCTCTTTGTCCTACCATTACATAGCGACCTCCTCCTTCAGTCTATCATAAATGCTGCTAACAGACTATCCACATTACCAACTGTTCAGTGTCCACCCCTTTTCCTGCCAATCCCTCCACTGGCTTACAAAGCCATCCATAATTCTAACCTGAGCTACAGTATATCACCAATCTCATCTCAAAATATAACCCAAACTGCAGCTTTACTATTCTCAAAACCTCCTGCTCTCTAGCCTCCTTATCTCTTCCCATACTCATCTCGAGACCTCTTCAAAGCCTCTCCCATCTTTTGGACCTCCTACCCTAATCTGTCTGACTATCTCCTACTCTATCTCCTACTCTGTCGAACTTTAGGCAATCCCTGCAAACTCATTTTTTGAGGGAGGCCTATGCCACCTCCACCGAATAAACTGTACTTTTACTTTCTATTATATTTGTTACTTTTTGCTATAATACAAAAATGCAAAAGTTGCTGCGCTTACAAACCACGAGAATTAATTTATGGCATTTTTACAAATTTTTTTTTAATAGTAATGATGGCGATCTGCGATTTTTATCGGGACTGCGATATTGCGGCAGACATGTTGGACATTTTCGACCCTTTTTAGTTTACAAACGTTTTATTGAAAATTTAGATGCATACAAAAATGCATAACATCGAAAAAAGAGGTATTGCTGTTACAATCAATAGGTTTAGGAGTACAGATTCAAAAACGAGGAGAATAAGGAGTGTATACATTGTTCAACCTGTGACTGTGAGTACGATAACTTTAGAAAATAACAGCTTGTAGAATAGATTACTTTAAAAAGAAAGAAAAGAGAAGATCTAGTGTGGATGGAGGAATCTCCAGCTATTGCATTCAAGCAACCCCAGAACCTACAGTTGCCTGAGTAAAATTGCACTAGTGACTGCATTTGAATGGATGCAGTAACTGCTCAGCCGATAATATTCTATATGGCTCTGTTGATTTTTGAATCGACTCATGTTGAGCCAGGTGGTACTTGCAGGGCCACTCACACCTCAAATTGTAACCACATCAGCAAAAATTAGCTGCAATTTGTGCTGACTATGGCCAGGTAAAATTCTGTTTTGAGTCTTGGAGCCAGGAGAATTTATAGAGGGGGTGGAAATAAGCCACCATTCCCAGGTTCCCATTTTACCTGGCAAGCAAACCTCATTAGTCTCAGCTGTGAACTGACTGATGTTAAGTGCTCTCCCTCTTTCCCTCTGTTTTGAGAGCTTGGTGCTGAGTGAAAAGGCTGACTGCTGACATAACACTAAAAAGGTACAAAAGCCGTTGGTTCATTTTGGGAAACCCACTGGGGGGACCTTTAAGTCACAAACTGACATGCGTTTAGTTAGTGGTTCGAACAAACAGATGCTTTGTTGGTTTTATGCTATCAATTTTCTGTACAAAGTCCTGCTGTATTGAAACGGTTTGCTGATTTGCTGAATAAAAGTGCAGTACAAATGTGCCTAGGCTTCATGTACACTGGCAGCTCCTGACCATGGCCATGGGAAAACATACTTTTGCTGTGATTTTAACCACGATTTTGCCACATTTTCCCCTGGCCTGCAGTCAAAACGTTTGTATCCTGAATGCGATTGTTCTGCAGTTTAACCTCACCTAAATGTGGTAGCCCCTAAACCCCGCTAAAAGCCTATGAGGTTGATTTACTAAAGGCAAATCCACTCTGCACTACAAGTGCACTTAAAAGTGCCCTTGGAAGTGCAGTCACTGTAAATCTGACGGGAAGATCTGAAAACAGGGGAAGCTCTGCTGATTTTATCTTCCGATCATGTGCAAGCAAAAATGCTGTTTTTTTTTAATGCTTGCATGTCCCCCTTGGATCTACAGCAACTGCACTACCAAGTGCACTTCCAAACCCCCCCCCCCCCGGGTATATGGACACATAGGGGTTGATTTACTAAAGCTGGAGAGTGCAAAATCTGGTGCAGCTCTACACAGAAAACAATCAGTTTCAGGTTTCTTTGTCAGAGCTTAATTGAACAAGCTGAAGTGAGATGCTGATTGGTTACCATGCACAGCTGCACCAGATTTTGCACTCTCCAGCTTTAGTAAATCAACCCCATAGGCTTTTATGGAGCTGAGTTTAGGGGGTTTGGCAAAAAAATGCTAAAAGCTCTTAAACTCAAGTTTAGGAGCTGCCAGTGTACATGAAGTCTTCGACTGTTCCTGTTTTATATGTCCCTGTCCATTGAAATGAATGGGCAGCGGTTCCAAAACGCCTTAAAAGTGCTCCAAAAGCACCACAAAACAGCTCTTTTCCGTTTCTTTTTAAGGTCACATTGTCACGTGACTTTAAAAAATTGCACCGTTAGTGCCTTAACCACTTCAGCCTGGGAAGGATTTCCCAGTTTAGGACCAGAGCACTTTTTGTGATGCTGCACTGCGTCGCTTTAACTGACAATTGCACGGTCGTGCCAAAATAAATTTGCGTCCTTTTTTCCCCACAAATAGAGATTTCTTTTGGTAGTATTTGATCACCTCTGCGTCATTTCTGATCACCGCTATAAACAAAAAAAGAGTGACAATTTTGCAAAAAAAAAAAACAATATTTCTTTCTTTTTGCTAAAATACAAATCCAAAAAAAATATAAAAAGCTTTTTTCATCGGTTTTGGCCGATTTATATCCCTCCTCATATTTTTGGTAAAAAAACCACACAATCGGCGTTTATTGATTGGTTTGCGCAAAAGTTGCCACATTTACGAATGATGAGAATTAATTTCTGGGTTTTTTTTTATATTTTACTAGTAATGGCGGCGATCTGCGATTTTTAGCTCTACTGCGATATTGTGGCAGACATGTCGGACATTTTTGACACTTTTTTGGAACCATTGGCACTTATATTGCGATCAGTGCTATGAATATGCACTCATTACTGTGTAAATGCCATTGACAGTGAAGGGGTTAACCTGGGGGGGCGCTGTAAGGGCTAACTGTGTTCCCTCAGTGTGATCTAAATGTATGGGGGCTGGGCTGGCAGGGGGAGGGGAGTGATCACAGCTTCCATATACAGGAAGCCTGTGATCACATCCCTTCCCCCTCTGTCAGAACGGAGATCCGTGTTTACATACACGGACCTCCATACTCTCACTGCGGAAGAGCCATCGCGGGTAGACGGCGGAGATCGAGTCTGCTCTACCCGCTTCCTGGCCCCCCCCCGGAACAATACCTGTCAGGTGACGGCGTTTCGCGTTAACGAACCACTTTGCCGCTGGCAAGCCACGCCGAGCGGTCGGCAAGTGGTTATAAGTGCCGCAAAAGAGCCTCTAAAACGCTGCTAAAGCACCACAAAAACAACCGGCGTTTTAGCGACTATTTTTGCAGCGCCTCAATGTGAAAGGGGTCTAATGAACCAGGAGCATAGCACTTTAGAAGAATAAGTTATTTTTTACATGGCTAAATATTGGTATCACTATCAGACTTGATCCACTAGGATACATGCCAGGTGTGTAAAATAGATAATTTGTTTTATAGTGTAAAAGCATATTAATGTTTTAAGTTTAGATATTTGTGTGTATAAAATATCAGATCTGGGTTAATGTTGTGCAACGCAAAGTGAATGTTGGCACATCCTAACTGTATTTTAAAATATATATATATATATATATATATATATATATATATATTCTTTTATTTCCCTTTCCATTTATGCATACAAGTTAATCAATAATACTCTATTGACTGCCATATGTCACATAGCAATTTTCTACACATATTGAAGTGTTATACTGTGCTGGTGTAATTAATAAGGGAAAAAATCATTAATGCTTTCTTTTGGTGCTATAAATACATTGAAAAATAGGTTGCAAAATAACATTAACAAAGGTTTAATCTAGCCATACACAGAAATGTGTGCTCATTGAAGAAAGAAAACATGGAAAACTGATGGTTTGATTTTTTAAATTTCCAAATCATTGTGACCATTCACTCTTTAGCACATCCACATTCTTATGAATATTTAAGTGATACTTAAATGTCTTGAAATGCTTGTTAGATGAATGTCATGGAAGGAAAAGTTGTCTAAGTGAAGATTACAACTGTTCAAGGCTAACATTGGAGGTGCCAAGTACAGTTTCTTTTACTTTAATACATAAAATTTCACTTCTGCATTACCCCCCCCCATTTTATGGTGAGACCTGCATCTGTTGCCTCAAGCTTGATTTATTTTTTGAAGCTTGCCCCAGCTGGACCTTCCAGCATCGACATGAGTGTTGTACGTGCGTTTCTAAATCACAACCCACAACCAAACCCTCTGCTGGTTGACCTACAGTAAGTAGTAATACTTGTTAATTACCTGTGCTTCCTTTTAGTCAATCATCAGAGATCTATCAAACGCACTCCCTGTATAAAAGCATTGTAGCAGCATGTTTATGCAAGTCCCTACATACATGCTAAGTGGCTCCATTTACATTTTGCTTCAGTTACTAAATTGATTCTTTATAAAAAATAAAAAAAATTTTTGCCTTTAGTCACACCTTAACTAAAGTGACAGGCTGACGACTAACTTTCTGAACATCCAGAGAAAAGAACTACTCCTTCAGAAGAGTGCACCTTTTGTCAAATATGTCGGCCAAGGGCTTTCACAATGTATTTGTTAATAAGCTGAAGGTCAATATAGTCCCATCTCTAGGGCCTACAGAGAATCCTATGAAGGATCAGTCAAAATAGCGCTATATACATGCAAACTATATATATATATATAATATATGGTGTGTGTATATATATATATATATATATATATATACTATATGTCTGTGTGTTTGTATGCCTTGTGTAATATTTATTTTTTTATCTGTATGAAGCACCATGAACTTTAACTAGGATTTGGTTGATACATTAAAGCCTGCTTCTGTTTTTTTCTATCCTGATATGTGACTGCCATTTCCTTTGGCTTTAACAGTTGAGTGAAATAAAGGGAAAGACAAGTGGTCTGCACATTCAGCATTCCGAAGAAAGCATTTCTGTGTAGGGTTTGTTAACCGTTGTCCTCTGATATCAGTAACCCATGTTATGTAGGGCACAGGCCTGACATCCTCAAAAGATCTCCCTGAAGGGAAGTGAAATATCTACTCTGAAGTTTCCAAACTTCCCTGAACTGTATCTACAGTCTCACACCAGGAGGGGAGACTGCAGCTTTGAAAAAAAAATAACACCTTTGTTATTCCAAGTGTTAGAGATGAAGCAGAGTTTGCAGATGGCCTCAAGGATTTTGCACCCTTCACCAAACACAGATGGAAAGAGGACTCTTTGAACTGCTCTGAAAATCTGTTAGCAAGCAATGCAGCAGACTATGAAACCACCATATTTTTAGTCCAGTCTGTTTTAGATTTTATGACTATGTAACAAGAAAGAATGTTGTCACCTTTTCAGTTCTCTTTGGTAGCACTTGAAGTAAGTGTAGAGAAAAGTATGCCAGACCCTCCAAATTCAGCAAGTGTAGCTCCCCTCTGTATGTGTGCTGTTGATGAGTGATACTGTTTACCCAGAAGAGCTGGAAACAAGAGAGAAGTGTTCAGTCCATTAGGTTATGGACAAGACATGAGTCATCAGTTAGTATTTCCAGATGTTTTATTCACATCAAAACAAAGATTAAAACCTCATATGTGGTGTGATAATTGTTAAAGATGGGTGTGCTTTTAAAAACCCGTCAGTAAAGAAATTCCAAATTGTACAATGCTTTGTTTTCCTTTTTTAACATTTTATAACAATTACAGTATTAAAAGTATTTTTTTTTTTATTTTGTAAAAGGAATAAGAGAATGTATGATAGGATAGTCCCAGAGTATATGATAGTCATCACCATATTACCACCACCATACGAAACATGTATTTTATAACAAAATACTTTATAAAGAAACTATATATATATATATATATATATATATATATATATATATATATATATATATATACATACACTCACCGGACACCTTATTAAGTACATCTGTTCAGTTGCTTGGTAACACAAATTGCTAGCAGTAACTCAATGCATTTAGGCATATAGACATGGTGAAGATGACATGCTGAAGTTCAAACTGACCATCAGACTGAGGAAGAAAGGGTATTTAAATGACTTTGAACATAGCATGGTTGTTGGTGCCAGGAGGCCTGGTCTGAGTAAACTGCTGATCTGCTGAGATTTTCATGCACAACCATCTCTAGGGCCTACAGAGAATGGTTTGAAAAAGAGAAAATATCTGGTGAGCAGAAGTTGTCTGGAGGAAAATTCCTTGTTGATGTCAAAGGTCCGATGAGAATGGGCAGACTGGTTTGAGATGATAGAAGGTCAAGAGTAGCTCAAATAACCACTCGTTATAACCAAGTTATGCAAAATACCATCTCTGAACACTCAACGCATTGAAACTTGAAGCAGATGGGCTACAGCAGCAGAAGACCACACTCCTGTCAGCTAACAGGAAACTGAGGCTGCAATTTGCACAGGCTCACCAAAATTGGCCAATAGAAGTTTGGAAAAGTGTTACCTGGTCTGATGAGTCTCAATTTCAGCTGTGACAGTCAGATGTTAGGGTCAGAATTCGGTGTAAACAGCAAGCAAGCATGGGTCCAGCCTGCCTTGTATCAATAGTTCAGGCTGGTGGTGGTGGTGTAATGGTGTGGGGGATATTTGAGCATTGTTTAAACACCATGGCCTACCTGAGTATTGTTTCTGACCATATCCACCCCTTTATGACTACAGTGTACCCATCTTTTGATGGCTACTTCCAGCAGGATAATGAAAAATGCCACAAAGCTCAAATCATCTCAAACTGGTTTCTTGAACATGACAATGAGTTCACTGTACTCCAATGGCCTCCACAGTCACCAGATCTCAATCCAATAGAGCACCTTTGGGATGTGGTGGAATGTGGATGTGCAGCTGACAACTCTGCAGCAACTGCAAGATACTATCATGTCAATATGGACCAAAATCTCTGAGGAATGTTTCCAACACCTTGTTGAATTTATGCCATGAAGAATTAAGGCAGTCCTGAGGGCAAAAGGGGTTCAAACCTGGTGCTAGCAAGGTGTACCTAATAAAGGGACCGGTGAGTGTATGGTTGTATTTATCAATGATTTGATGAGAACATTGCCCAACAATAGTCCAGTATTCACCCATTTTTCAATTAAGATTCTATTTTCTACAATCTCTTTATTTATCACTGCTGTCTCCACCTGTTTTCAAATAATAGTTGCCCTTTGAAAATAGAATCAAACAAGATTCGCCTATGAAAAAAAGTAATCAAGCAAGATTCGCCCAACATCTGTTATTCAATGGGAAAGTACTTTATTGTACTGTAAAACTGGATGAATTGGTCATTTTTTTTGGAGACCGCCGATTTGTAGATATAACATAAGCCTGCCCCTTTCCAGCGCCCCCCTCATGTGTACCGGGATAATGAAGAGCCTAGTGCTGGCCAACATCAGGCTAGGGTGCTTTTTGGGGGAACCCTTTCACAAGCTCCCCCAATGTTAAAGGCCATGTGGCCTGGTATCAACATCTCAGAAGGACTGCACACTTGCTGCTTCCGTTCTATGGGCACACCAACCTGCGTGCCTCGCGTGTCAGGCTGACTAATTTCTTTTCTTTTTTGTTACATTTTTGATCTAAAAAATTTACATTTAACTCCTTTAGTCCTGAAGTTTCATGCATGAACACCATTTCAGCACCATGGAAACTATGTGGGCAAAAAAAGGACATTTCTGTTATTTAACAAACAAGATTCACCCACAACATTCCTATAAAGATTCATCCAACGGTAAAAAAAATAACTGCTACTGTATGATCTAGATTCATCCTGGAAAGATCTGAAATAACATGCTCAGTGAATGTCATATAATACATAGGATTAATCCTGCCAGAAAATGCTGGAGAAATCTTGTCAAATCTTAACGTATATACAAGTAATTTCACTAGAATATCATTAATAAACACACCTATAGGTTGTCCGTAAGCTACTTCATTTGGTCAAACTCTAAAGCTGGAGCTCTAACTTTAAACAAGGCTATCCATGGCATCTTCTGTACTCTGTATCCTCAAAGACCTGCCTGTCTGCCAAACATTTGCACAGATGGAGGTCCGAGATCTTTATTCCCTATCCCCATGTATCAAAATCCCCAACAACCTCATTGTAAATTACACTCTCTTAAGCCCCGTACACACGGTGCAACAGTTGTACAACCAAACATCCAACTTTGGACCAAGTTGGATGTTGGCTGTTGTGTCTCGCGTACTGACATGCACTAAGCAATTGTACAACCAAGCCTAACGTAGTGATGTGTTAAGAGGGTATAATGAAGTAGTTCAGGTGAATGTGATTTGTGAATTAGGAACGTAGGTTTCCCAGAACGGACACTTCCGGGCGTTCCTGACTTCTGAGCATGCCTGTTTTGCACATACAACTTTGTTGGACCAACTTCTCTGCACACACTGGTCATACAACCACTTGTTGTACAACCAAAGTTTTCTAGTCTGCTCATCCAACTTCAGTTGTACAACCGTTGTACGATGGCTGTTCTAATAACGCGTAATAACGCGTAATAATACGGTCAGATGATCGTACAACAAGCTGGTTGTACAACCGTTGTACCGTGTGTACGGGGCTTAAGGCTTCCACATCAATTATCAGTCTAGCATATTATAAGTTTGCTGTCACCTGACTGCCCCCTGTCATGCAGCAATCACACCCACTTTACATGCACACACCCACAAGACTTTAACACACACACACTTTTCTCATATTCAGGATACTTTACTTAGAAATAAACATTTGTTGCAAATATATAACACATCACTTGAACAGCACTTGCAGCTGAACTAAACCCATTGGCAACTGCAGATCAAACCAAGGCTAAGATTACAGCTTCCTTGGCTGTAAAGAATAGGGTGGTTTACACATTGTAGTTCCACTTTAACAGGCAGAGTACCAATGACATGGCATTTTATATAGTACATTAAGCAGGAATATAGTCCCACAAGGTGATAGATATAGGCCAATTTTAAAGGAAACATGTGTTCTTGAGAATAGTAGGAGGTACCCCAGGTATATAGTAAAGTATTAGGTATAGTACATGCTTGATAAAAAGCTTACAATAATGTTCCCATTGTAGATTTCACAAGAGGGGTGCTGCAGTACTCACATTAGCAGTGCATATTAACCTCTCAAAAAGGATCTTCATTCAAACTTCCAACTACATTCATCCATGATTGCCCTTGACACATTTCACCACTCCTGGCTTGCTCACAAGGATCCTTGTGGTCAGACCAGGAGTAGTGAAATGCATCATGGATGGTTGGTTTTTGTGCGCAGACAAGTTACATGCAGTCACTTTGCTGACAATTAATAAATACAGCAAGAAGAGCTAAGTGTGAAGTGTGGCCAATATTTTTTTCATATCTTATGATGGTTACCAATAAGTTACCCTCAGTGTAATATAATATGGATCCACATGCTATGATTGAATGAAGAATTCTTCAAGTGTACTGATATTCCAATACAAGCAAAGTGTGCAGGTAACAGAAACAATCTTTTTTGCAGCCTCATTTATGATGTTGGTGAAAATGTAAAACATATTTGTGTAGAATTAGGCATAACTACTGTATCCATTGTGTCTGAACACAGAAGCCTTTCCAACCCATCACCAAATGTCATCCAATCATTTATAAAACAGAAAGATATGTACAGTGCAAAAACACTCAATACAAGAATAGCGTGGACAATAAAAGGTCTATTTATAAAAAAATAAACAAAAATGTTGGACAAATGTGAAGAGCATGAACTTAAAGTGGTTGTAAAGGCAGATGTTTTTTTACCTTCATGCATTCTATCCAACAATGTGCACGGGAGCCTCGGCTGTCCTGGTCTCTCTCTCCTAATTGGCTAAAAAACAGCAATGGGAGCCATTGGTTCCACCTGCTGTCAATCACAGCCAGTGAGCCAATGAAGAGAGAGTGGTGGGCTGGGCCGAGCCACGGCTCTATGTGTCTTATAGACAAAGAGAGGAGCTTGGAAGCGAGCATGTACCAGTGCCCCCATAGCAAGCGGCTTGCTATGGGGGCACTGGGGAAAGAAGAGGAGGCAGGAGGACTGGCGAAGGACCCAAGAAGAAGAGGATTGGGCAGAGCAGGTAAGTACAACATGTTTGTTATTAAAAAAAAACCTTTAATGCCACTTTAACTGTATCTGAGCACCACAAACTGAAAATGCTATTTAATTAATTTTGAACATTCAAAGCAAACTCACCCATCCATCCATGTCTCCATGCTTTATTTTATTGAGAAATAACTTTGAAAAACACCCTCCTAGCATTTCTAGCCACAGCTATTTTGAGTAACGGCAGATAATTAATGTAGCATTTACTTCCTAGAATCCATCTGACCTTAGATCGGGCATGACGACAGGATGATGTGTTTAGCTGAGAAAGCCCCTCTAGATAAAATAAATGCCCATGAAGACTCCTGAGATTAATGACATAATTTTGATCTAGGTCAGAATCCACAGAACAACAGAAGAAATGTAAAAAAAATAAAAGAAAGTTTAAAACAAGTCCCCTGGTATTTCACCAAAGCCCCCTAATAGGGCTCCTAAAAAATAGTAAAAAATAAATAAATAAAATAAAATTGTAAAAAAAAATAAAAAAAAAAATAATAAAAAAAAAATCAAACAATAAATAAAAAATGACACCTTCCACTGCCCTACTGACACTGACCTCTACCCTACTGACACGTCCACTGGCATTGTCAGTGTGTGTATATATATATATATATATATATATATATATATATATACATGCATGTGTTTATGCTATGGGGTGCACACCCTAGTGCAATAGGCTGTGCACACCTATGGTAGTAGCCATAACACTGTATTTTTTCTGAAATGCCTCATTCAGAAAAAATACCAAAATGTGACCACTAGATGGAGCTAACAACCATGGGAAATCACAGTATTAAGCAAAATACAGCTAGAATTAGTCACAGAAAATGTTAATCACATTCATCCAACACATTTTTTTACACATAGGAAAGTCAAACGTAAATGTAGATATAGTGATCTCTACTGGTAAGCTAAAACTCACTTTATGAATATTATAACCAAAAATTAAGACGTGTCCTAAGGCCTCATACACACGGGCGTATGTAAAATAATTAGAAGAGACGCCAGGAGACGTCGGCCTAAAAACGGTGGCGTCGGCGTCAACCAGCGTTTTTTTTAAAGAGCCATCCCACAACAATTTATTCACTCCCAAATTACCCACAATGCAAATGGAACACAATAAAAAATGTTGGAGACCATGTGATGATGCCATTTTGGTTGGAGAGAGTGAGGAGAGAGTGTTGTGAGTGTTTTGGAGTTTTGGCGGTTTTTTCTGAGTCTTGTGCGTTTTTCTGTGAGTCTTTTGCGATTCTTTTGTCATGGATCCATTCATGCAAAAGGTCGATGAGGCGATTCTGCTGATGATCTTGCGGAGGTTGCGGAGGAGGAGAGCGTTGGAGGAGGAGGAGAGGATCAGCAGGAGCAGAAGACGTTTCTCCGTGTCACCAGAGGAATGTCTGCTGGTGACACTGTAGTAAGTTTTATTTTATAACACATTCGGGGTGTAAGTAGGGTGTAGCATATATAGTGTATAGTCAGGGGTGTGGTGTAGCATATATAGGATATAGTCAGGGGTGGGGTGTACCATATATAGGATATAGTCAAGGTTGTATGTTTCTGAAGAGGGGTTTTTAGGGGATAGGTTAACCACTTTAGCCCTGGAAGGATTTCACACGTTAGGACCAGAGCACTTTTTGAGATTCGGCACTGCGTCGCTTTAACTGACAATTGCGCGGTCGAGTGGCATTTTACCAAAACTTATTTTTGCGTCCTTTGTTTTCCACAAATAGAGCTTTCTTTTGGTGGTATTTGATCACCTCTGCGTCATTGCTGATCGCCACTATAAACAAAAGCAGAGCGACAATAATGCAAAAAAATGCACATTACTTATTTTTCTTTAAAATAAAAAACCCCCAAAAAAATAAACATTTTTTTTATAACGGTTTTGCCCGATATATATTCTTCCTCATATTTGTGATAAAAAAAATCTCATTGCTGTGGGTTTTTTATTCATTCATTTTTCATTAGTAATGTTGTCGATCTGCGATTTTTAGCGGTACTGCGATATTTCAGCAGACATGTCGGACCATTTTGAGAATGTTTTGGGACCATTGGCATTTATACAGCGATCAGGCCGTTAAAAACGCACTGATTACTGTGTAAATGCCATTGACAGTGAAGGGTTTAACCTGGGGGGGGGCGCGGTAAGGGTTAACTGTGTTCCCTGGGTGTGTTCTAACTGTATGTTTGACTGGCAGGGGAAGGAGCGTGATCACAGCTTCCATTTACAGGAAGGCTGTGATCACAGCCCTTCCCCCCTCACAGAACGGAGATCCGAGTTTACTTACAGATAGAGTCCGCCGCACCTGCTCCCTGTCCCCCTCCAGCGGCGCACGCGCACTCACAGTGCATGATATTGCAGCCGCCGCCATATGATGGAGGTTCGCGATATCGAGCCACCTAGTCGCTGTCAACCTGCGGTTGGCGGTCGGCAAGTGGTTAAGGCAGTCTTAACATCATTGCGACTTGTTTGCGAGTTCCTATCATCCAATTCGCAATAGCATGAGATTTCAACTGACTCTCTATGGAGCCAGTTCACCTATCACCACAGCAGGTCCAATGCGTTTTTTTCACACAAACACTGTGCGACTTCTGGTCCATTTCAGGTACGAATTCTGCCATAAATCTCGGCTTAAATCGGACCTGAAACGGTGAACCAGGACGCACCAGACCCCTGCTGTGAGCCGCATGCGGTTCATTTGTGAATCCAGCCTGAGGTGCATCATAGGTGTTAAATATAAGGATAGTGTAGGCTTAGTTCATGAAAACTAATTCTAATGTAATTTCTAATATTCACATTCAAGGTTTTTGGCAACGGGGCAAAGCTTCGTCAGTTTGCACCACTATTTCTTACTTGGTGTGGCAACGGTGTTGGAAATTGTCCGGGAGACCTGTATTGCTATCTGGGAGGAGCTACATGGTGTGGTCATGCCTGAGCCCACCGAAGATCTGTGGGAAGATATCGTGGACACCTTCTGGGAAAAGACACAGTTTCCTAACTGCATAGGGGCCTTGGATGGGAAACATATCAGGGTCAAGAAACCACCCCACTCAGGATCCTGTTACTTTAACTACAAGAAGTATTTCTCTGTGGTGCTTTTAGCATTGGCTGACGCCAATTTAAAATTTATCACAGTTGATGTCGGAGCCTATGGGAGCCAGGGTGATGCCCGCATTTTCCGAGAATCGGCTTTCGGACGACATATTAATGAAGGACAGCTCCATATCCCGCCCAGCCGACCCCTGCCATGCACAGAGGAGCCAAATTTACCTCTAGTGATGGTCGGTGATGAGGCATTTGGCCTGGCAGAACATTTGATGAGGCCATATAGTGGATACGGACTCAGCCATGACAAAAAGGTTTTCAACTACAAACTGAGCCGAGCACGCCGGGTAGTTGAATGTGCGTTTGGGATCTGCAGCGCAAGATGGAGGGTGTTATTGACCTGTATGCAGCTTGATGTGGAAAACTCGATCAAAGTCGTGCTTGCATGCTGTGTGCTACACAACTTCTTAAGGAGCAGTGATCCATGTACTCTAGAACCACAACCCACACCCCAGCAACGCCATCAATACATGGACTTAAGAGCATCTGCTCGACTTATGACCATTCGCGATCAGTTCGCTGCTTTCTTTGTCTCGCCAGATGGAGAAGTGTCCTGGCAAGATGATCATGTTTAAATAAACTACTTAATCTCTCAATAAAACCCATTTTATTCATTCTACTAGATTGTATGTCTTTTTTATATAGCACATTTCTACTAGTGAATTACATTCTGACCAGAATACGCGCATGCTAAGGACACATCTTGTCCTTATCATGCGCATGTCCTGTTCAGCATGAAAAGTACTTTGCATTCTGTACAGGACACGGGCATGCTAAGGACACATCTTGTCCTTAGCATGCGCATGTCCTGTTCAGCATGAAAAGTACTTTTGCATTCTGAACAGGACACGTGGGTGCTAAGGACACATCTTGTACTTATCATGTGCATGCCCTGTTCAGCATGGAATGTACAACATAGTAATAAACAATAAATTTAGCATTTGCTGATAATAAAAACAATCAGACATAATAACAGTACAAAATATTAATAATAAAGTAATATTTTTTTATTTATAAATTTTCATATGTGGGGGATCTAGGCTCAGGGGGAGGGTTCCTGGGCCCAGGGGGAAGGTAGGGAGATTGGGCACTAGCATAACTTGGGACTTGTGGAAGGGGATAATTGAGACCTGGGTAGTAGGAGGAGGACGGTGTAAATTCAGGGAAGTGGGGGAGAGGTGACGGGGTCGGTGGCATGCCCGGCATGCCAGCATGCTGGGTCAAGATGGGCTGTGGACATGGCTGTGGAGGAGGTGTCTGGTATGAGGGGGGAGGTGGTAGGACTGTTAATGTCCTGGAGGACATTGGGGGATCCAGTGAAACAGTGTATGGATTGACTGGAGGTGGTCGTCCACTGATTTTGGCCTGGCGAGATAAATTTGCCAGGTCAAAAATTAGTGCCATACACTGTTTCATCTCCTCTCCCCCAATGTCCTGCAGTACATGGTACAAGTTGCGGCAGAAGCTGGCGGTACCATTGTTGTGATCCAAAAAAGGATCGGTACTCCGCCGCTCCTGCCGTATTTCCTGCAACAGTCCTAACACCTCTTCCTCATTAGGACTGATGGCGGCCCTTTGTACAGCGCTCCCTCGTCCACGGCCACGTCCACGCCCGCGCCCACGACCCCGAGAACTTCCTTCAACAGGCACCTCCCCATGCTGAGGCACTGCACGCTCCACAGGGACCTGAAACAAAAAAAATAAATTTTAGAAGGTTGTTGTACAGATGGACATACATTGCAGTACAGAAAGGATGGACAGTTACCTCTGGTGCAGGCGCCTCTTGAATGCTAACCGCATGGGGAGATGCCTGCGAAGGTCCTTCTCCTGCAGACATAGGGGACAAGCTTGCCGCCGGTGTCCCCGTCACCTCTTCCTCTTCCTCTTCCACCGCCTCCTCATGTGTCTCATAAATGTTAGACGTGGTCCTGCAAATAATGAAGTTAGGTTTTTGTCAGTTACAACTCATGCATGCGCAGTAGTATGCATAGGAGAAAATATTTGTTAATAGCCCTGCACATTTTTAGGAAATATTCAACAAATGGACAATTAGTTAAAAAAAAAATATGTTATTGCAATATGCGTAAGTTGATTAACCATTTCCCGAACACGCGCCGTGTTTTCACGACGGCAGTCGGGATGCTGAGCGCGAATAGCCTTAAAAAGACAGCGATCTGCAATCAGCCACTAGGGGCGCGCGCGCACCCGCCACACTCCTGAGGAGTGTGTCTGCGGCTCGGGCGGACCCAATGTCCGCTGGCGAGCCGCGATGAGCGGCCACAGGGGAAACTCTGTTAGTAGGGGCATGAGAGATCTACTGATCCCTGTCACTGAGATCAGTTAGATCTCTCATGACCATTGTAGCCCAACCCCCCCCACAGTAAGAACACACCCAGGGAACACAGTTAACCCCTAGCCCCCCCCCAGGTTAACCCATTCACTGCCAATGACAACACTGTAATGAGTGGACATTTAAATTTCTGATCGCTGAATAAATGTCATTAGTCCCAAAAAAGTGTCAAAAATGTCCGACATGCCCACCCCAATATCGCAGTACCGCTAAAAATCGCAGATCACCGCCATTACTAGTAAAATAAAAAAATGAATAAAAATCCCAGAAATTAATTCTCATCATCCGTAAACACGGCCACTTTTGCGCAAACCAATCAATAAACGACGATTGTGATTTTTTTATCACAAATATGAGGAATTATATAAATCGGACAAAAACGGTGAAAAAAAATTTTTTTGTATATATATATTTTTTTGTATTTGAATTTTAGCAAAAAGTAATACATTTTTTTTTTTTTTGCAAAATGGTCGCTTTTCTTTTGTTTATAGCAAATTTTGTTTGGGTGCAACGTCGCACGAGCGCGCAATTGTTAAAGCGACGCAGCGCCAAATCGCAAAAAGTGCTCTGGTCCTTAAAACTGGAAAACCTTCCGGTTGGTAAGTGGATAATGAAAATAACTTACTCTCTGCTTGTCCGAGCATAATATTCACGCAAGAACAGAAGGCTTTCGTGGTGTATGTTTTTTTTGTTTTTTGCTGGTGCCCTGGACCGCTGTTCCTTGGCCTCCTGCGTATAGTCCCTCCTGACTCGGTTCCGGAGGGACTTCCATCCTTTTTGAATAACTTTTGCTAAAAGGACAGAAAATAGGATTCATTTTTGTTCTTACATAGAGCAAATACAACTCAAATTACATTATACTCACTTGTACTTTTTTGTTCGGACGATGTCATCTCCAGCCACCCGGGCACTAATGTGCAGCAGATCCCCTGCCAGCTCCTGTTTTTCAGGTGATGATCACCGTAGTTTCTGTGGGAAACGTCCCATATTTCTGGGTGGCTCTGGATGAGCTCGATCAGCTCTTGCTGGGATACCAGGCTGGCCATGCTGGAATGATGCAATACCCACAATTCCACATTTTTGGGACTCTTGGGTAATTTTACACAGGAGTTTCCTGGTTTACATTACCCAATCATCTGGTTGCAGCTGCAAAACGCCGGCGCTGGAAAACGCCGATTGACGTTATATATGGCATTTCGTGGCGTTTTGCGGCGTTTTGAACGTCGGCGTCAAAATATGCCCTGGCGTCTGCAGTCTAGGAACACGCTGGTGATCGGTTCTTAGAAACGCCGACGCCGGAATATGCCCAAAAACGCCGGCGTTTTTTAGGCCCTTGATTAACATTAGGGGCAGAAAAAAACGCCAAAAAAGGTTAGGGCATCTTACGCCCGTGTATATGAGGCCTAAAACTATTTATTTCAGTCATCCTGAATGGTCACACTGAACATGACTTTTGAATGCTGGAAGTGGATTTGATTATTTTTTTCTTTTTTTTATTAATTCTTATTTGTAATTAATGTTGAATGCTTGGGAGATATATAGGACTACACGTGTGCATCTCAAAAAAATAGAATATCATCAAAAAGTTAATTTATTTCAGTAATTCAATTTAAAAAGTGAAATGCATATATTACATAGATTCATCACACACTTTTAGTTATGATGAATATGTCTTACAGTTAGTGAAACCCAAAATTCAGTATCTCACAAAATTAGAATATTGTGAAAAAGTTCAATTTTGTAGACTCATGGTGTCACACTCTAAACAGCTAATCAAAAATTAAAACACCTGTAAAGGTTTCCTGAGCCTTTAAATGGTCTCTCAGTCTGGTTCGGTACGTTACACAATCATGGGAAAGACTGCTGACTTGACAGTTGTCCAGAAGACAGTCATTGACATGCTTCACAAGGAGGGTAAGTCACAAAAGGTAATTTGTAAAGATGCTGGCTGTTCACAGAGTGCTGTATTCAAGCATATTAATGGAAAGTTGAGTGGAAGGAAAAAGTGTGGTAGAAAAGGTGCATAAGCCACAGGGATAACCACAGCCTTGAGAGGATTATGAAGTAAAGGCCATTCAAGAATTTGGGGGAGATTTACAAGGAGTGGACTATGGCTGGTGCCAGTGCTTCAAGAGCCACCACACACAGACATATCCAGGACATGGGCTATAATTGTTGCATTTTTTGTGTCAAGTCACTCCTGAACCAGAGACATCAGAAGTGTCTTACCTGGGCTAAGGAGAAAAAGGACTGGAATGTTGCTCAGTGGTCCAAAGTCCTCTTTGCATTTCATTTGAAAAACAAACAAAGTTGCATAAGGTCCAGTGTGAAGTTTCCACAGTCAGTGAGGATTTTGGGATCCATGTCATCTACTGGTGTTGGTCCACTGTGTTTTATCAAGTCCAAAGTCAGCGCAACCCTCTACCAGGAAATTCTAGAGCACTTCATGCTTCCCTCTGCTGACCAGTTTTATGGAGATGCTGATTTCATTTTCCAGCAGGACTTGGCACCTACCCAGACTGCCAAAAGTACCAATACCTGGTTTAATGATCATGGTATCACTGTGCTTGATTGGCCAGCAAACTCACCTGACCTAAATCCCATAGAGAATCTGTCGGGTATTGTCAAGAGGAAGATGAGAGACACCAGACACAACAATGCAGACCAGCTACTATCAAGGGCCACTATGAAAGCAACCTGGGCTTCCAGAACACCTCAGCAGTGCCACAGGCTGATCACCTCCGTGCCACGCCACATTGATGCAGTAATTCATGCACAAAGAGCCCGACCAAGTATTCAGTGCATACTATACTGTAAATGGACATACTTTTCAGTAAGCAAACATTTCTGTATTAAAAATCCTTTTTTTATTGGTCTTATGTAATATCATAGTTTTCTTAGATGCTGAATTTTGGGTTTTCACTAGCTGTAAGCCATAATCATCAAAATTAAAAGAAATAAATGCTTAAAATATATCACTCTGTGTGTAACAATTCTATATAATATATGCGTTTCTCTTTTTGAATTGAATTACAGAAATAAATTAACTTTTTGATGATATTCTAATTTTTTAAATACACCTGTATGTGTATGTGTGTGTGTGTGTGTGTGTGTATATATATATATATATATATATATATATATATATATATATATATATATATATATATATGTCTTTTCCTAGTAACAGCTGGAGGCTTATAATTCCTACTTTACATTTTTTGTTTTTATTTTGCAATGTAATAGAAACAATATGAGAAACTAAAAATGTAGACATTTATCTTTTATTTTGCAGTCAGTGCTATAAAGACCAAGTTGCCTACCTGCCACACAGAACCTAGATCTACTCTAAACTAGAACATTTATACTTGATGGGAATAATCTGTTTTCCTGGCTGATTCTCACAAACAAAGCAGTTAAATCCCTATTACAAATAGCTAAACCAGGGCACATTAAACTGCTCATTTAACTAGCCCCTGAAACATTTATAAAGGGCAATGTTAAAAATTTACAAAACATTAAAATCTACTATA
>BLSH010318422.1:550145-575145 GCA_018402905.1 Glandirana rugosa | reverse complement strand
TCTGCTTAATGTGGATGCAAAAGTTTTAGCCAAATTATTAGCCAAACGATTAAATAAAGTAATCACCTCTATCATTCATCCTGATCAAACTGGGTTTATTCCCATGCGATCAACAGCTATAAATTTGCGTCGCCTTTTTACCATTCTGCAATCAACGGGGCCCACCCCTGATACTAGGGTGGTGTCACTTGACACTCATAAGGCGTTCCATTCCATAGAATGGCCTTACTTATTGGCAGTCCTTGGGAGGCTGGGATTCGGACCCAAATTTATAGCATGGGTAAGGCTTCTTTACGCTAAACCGGTGGCCCATCTTAGAGTCAACAATACGATCACAGACCCATTTGAAGTAAATAGGGGGACCAGGCAGGGGTGCCCTTTGTCACCCCTGTTGTTTGCCCTTGCAATTGAACCACTGGCAGCCTTGTTAAGAGCGGATGAGGAGATTAAGGGATGTATGATAAATGATCTGAAGGAAAAAACATGTTTATATGCGGATGACATGCTTCTGTATTTGGCAGATGCAGAGAGGTCATTATCCGTAGCCCTGGACAGGATATCGAATTTCGGTAGCTTCTCCGGGTTTAAGGTTAATTGGAGCAAATCGGTGATCTTCCCAATGGATTCTAATGCCGTGGTGAGATTGCCTCTGAATGCCCCTCTACGAGTTAAGTACATACCTAGGCAACCATATTGATCCACTGGTAAATCGCCTAAAGGAAAACTTACGAGAAAACTTACAAACATCTTCCAAACTAAATCTTCTAGGACGTATTAATGTATTTAAAATTATTTATTTGCCCAGATTGTTGTATTTTTTTTGGCACCCACCAATTTATATCCCTAAAAAGTTATTCAATTACATTAATTCTATATTAGCATCATTCCTATGGGGCCCCAAGCTTGCCAGGATATCCTTGAGTACATTATTTTTACTGGTTCAGGCAGGAGGACTGGCACTATCCAACCTACATAGTTACTATTGGGCGGCACAACTGACCTATATACGCTGGTGTTTTTTTCCGAAACTGAACATAGCCTCGGTGGCAACACAGGCAGCCCAGGTCCATTCATATGAAGCTCTCATTAATGTGCTATATAGGAATGGACCTGTACTATAAACTATTTTATATGTGCAACGCTAGGATGGGAGGATCTAGTTTGACCAGATCTCCTAATGCCCCCCTGTGGCACAACCCTCAGCTAACACAACTTTATAAGATTCCTGACGGTGCGTGTTGGGCTCGGTTCGGGGTTACTTATGCCCACCAAATATTTAAGGATGGGGCCTTTAGATCATTTAAAGACCTGCAAATAGAATATAAGATTCCTCAAACTTTTTTACGCTATCTGTAGCTACAGCATGCAGTGGTGGCACAGTATGGAACAAGAGAGGTGACACTTTCTCCCTCTGCTCTAGAAAAAATGTTGTTTGAGGATAACCACCTAAAATTGATATCCAGATATTATTTAGCTTTTCTAACATTTTCTTCTCCCAGGATGGAATGGGTGGCTGCACAATGGAAAGCAGACATACCTTCCCTCAAGAAGAAACATGGTCTGAAGTGGTGGGCTCCTTGGTACCATCCGTTATTTCAGCAAGAGACAAAATAGTACAATTCAACTATCTGCACCGAATCTACTACACCCCTGTATGTCTTTATAAAATGGGAAGAGGGATCTCCCCGATATGCACCAGATGCAGGGCGGCAGAGGGCGACTTTTTCCATATGATCTGGTTGTGCCTTATGATGGAAAGGTTTTGGAAGGCCATACTGAAATCTCTGGAAGATGGGTTGTCCCTGCCTAATATATATTCCCCAGCCAGATGCTTACTAGGAGATGTAGGAGGAAATATGTAACTCACAGAAAATTCTACTAAAACGGTCTTCTTTTATGCTAAAAAAGCGATAGCCCTCAGATGGAAGGAAATGCTTCCCCCAACTCTTCAGACATGGATAGATTTGATGAATAGAGCATTACCCATATATAAGCTTACATATATGGCTAAAGGATGTCCAAAGAAGTTTGAAAAGGTATGGGACGGGTGGATAAAATCGGTATCCGATAGTATTGAGGTGTAAATATGGTATGGTGAAGTGAGGATGTTGATAGAGTAGAACTGGAAAGGGGAAAGCATTAGGATGCATAAGGGGGGGGGGGGGTCAATGACATACTGGAATGATATCATGGAGAGACACAAGTTCTACAACTGTTATTTTGTTTGTCTTATCATGTTTATTCGACTCGGAATCCATAACTGAAGATACAATGTAAAATTTCTGCTCGCATATGTTTGTGATTCTGATACGGTTATAGACATAATATGTACAATTGTATGTGACCATTGGTATTTGTACAATCCTTTTGAATGCATCTTGTTGGATCAAAATAAAAAAAAGATTACCCTTTAAAAAAAAAAGGCACATGTGGACTGGCAGCAGGGTTGAGGGGACAGCACCAAGCCTCAATATTTACTAGCTGTACTCATTATGCCCTCACTCAAATATTGGTGCAATATTTAACTAGGGAGTAAGTGCCTAGTGCAATAGGGAAAGTTGCAACAGTTATGCTTGTCATAATGACAATCAAAATACAGACAAAAGCCATCATTTAATTTAGGAAAATTACTTTGTGGCATTGGAGGACATAGAAAACTGAACACAATACCAAACCCAACTCAAAAACTTAAGTCAAACAGATCAGTCCTTAATTAGCCCACAGCTTCTCTCATGGTGTATGGAGCTCCAATGGAGATGATGTGATCCAACAAATATAAAATACATTTGGAAATTGCTTCAACAATCTCACATATTCAAAATAGAGAATAAGTACATGTAAGGAATCACAAGCCTGAGAGATAGCTTACCTAAAAAGATAAAAAGGAAAACGTTCTGCAACAATAAAATAAATGAGGATAAAATGTACACATCATTATATCACTTAGTCTAATTAAATGTAATCAACTTAGGAATTGCTGTCAATTGTAGGAAAAAGAAATCATTCATGTCAAACTAAATACACTGGCAAAAGTTTATCTTGTAACATATTCTATACCTACACAATTGTACTTTTTGACAAAATGTATAACCTGAGTGCACCACCAAGTGACTCCCAGTTACATCCACTACAGTTAAGCTGGGTGTACATGTAGAGTTTTTTCTTTCATTCAACCCATGGGTTGAACAAAAAAAGAAACTCACAGATTCCCACATCCACACAAATCATGTGGATGCAAGTATCTCCCCCACTGGGCTACTGTTTTCTGACAGCAGACACTCAAGAACCCCTTCCCCCCGTCTGAATATACAGATCAGTGCTGCAGCCATCAACTGACTGAATGCTGATTTTCCAGTAGAACAGTTTGTCATAAGTCGGTCGTTAGACCGCCTTCTGTTGAACAAAGTGGGGAAAACACATAGGATCATAGCAAAGCTTACGGAATTTTATTTAGTGTCCTTGTACAGTGTACTGCTTTGCTGAAAACGCCTAATTTGGAAATGTTCCTAATTGTTTAGTTGTTATTGGATGCATGTGGCTAAATTTAAGCTAAAAGGAAGAGGGTGGGAAGAGGGTGGGAAGGTGTAAAAATTATCTGCAACTAACATGTAACTAACTCCTCTAAAGATTCTAATTTGGTAGAGGATTCCTGCAAATGTAAACTTCAAAATAGCATAATTACCTAATATGCACAGCAAAACACTTTATACTTTCTAACTGATATATTTCAGATTTCAATGTGTGCAATCAGCTCAGCTAAAATGTGATTCAATTTTTTTTCCTCCTCATATACTGCTTTTTGTACTTCTTTATAGGCATGTGCAGAATGAAAAAAATTGTTTTGATTTGTTATTTAAATAGTTTTGTTTAGTTAAATTTAAATTTCGGAAGTTGTTTATATTCTTTCTATTTTATTATTTTCTATTTTTTTGTCTATTCTATTTGTTTCTATTCTATTGCTTTATTTTCTAGTCTATTCTATTTTATTCTATTATTTCGTTTACTATTCTATTCTATTATGTTATACTCTATTATTTTCTTGTCTTTTCTTTTCCTTTCTCTTCTATTCTATTTTATTCTATTCTTGTTTTCAAATTTAATTTCGATTTTGTTTTTGAATTTGCTTAAAATGTTGGCCAAATTTTGTTTCATTATTTCACACTTGTTTAAATTCCTTACAATTATAATGAAAAATGTGTCCAAATTTTGATTCAGAACTAAACACATTGCACATGTCTACTTCTTTATTGAACTTTGCTCTGTTGTGTTATATAAGCTTGTATACTACACTTTACAATTAATGTAAGTAACCTACAGTAGACCAGCTGCGGTGGCACTATTAAGTATATGTATATGCAATTATTGATCTTTCATATAAGTTTAACATCAATAGAATTTACTTGTTCAATACATTTATATTTATTTTTCAGTATTAAGTTTGAAAAGTTTTGAAAAAAGAAGGAAAGAGGCAAACACCTTTAAGTACAAGACACCCCTCATCCCCAGCAAGGGGTGGTAGGAGAAAAAAAGGATGAGAGAAAGAAAGAAAAAAAAGAGTGGAGGAGGGGAAGGAGAGTAAGGGGTGGGAAGGAAAAGTGAGAGGGAAAGAGGAAAAAGAAAACAAACGTTTTATTCAGGTGTCCTTCTCTTCCACTTTTTGCGAAAAGCAGCAGGTCTGGATCAACAGAGGGAAGCATATAAAATTCAATCCATGGTTCCCATGTCTTATGAAACCTAGTCGTCTTATCATTTTGGTGGGTGGTCAGTTTTTTCAAAGATCATCACCTCAGTGCTTAATGCCAGTGAAGAGGATAGTAAGGGGTCTCCAATCTCTTGCTATGATTCTCTTTTCTGCCATTAAAAATGTGTGTAACAAGCCTGAATTGGTTATTGATGCATTACCTGGGTTGTTGATGTAGAAAGGCTTCATAAGGGTCCTTCTGAAAGGATTTACCCATAACTGTGTAGAACATTTGGTAGACCCTTTTACAAATTTTTGCTCTTTTTGCAATCCTCCCATATATATTTAAAGGATTCATCTGACCGACTTTCTCAAAAGCATTGAGGGGATAAGGTCAGAACAGGAATGTAATATTAAAAGTAATTTACCATTTTTTTTTTAATTTTCAACATTCATTAAACTTGGCGATCCTGCCATGAAGGTCCTTGTCCAGGCTATATGGTGACACCATCTTTTTCCTATATCTCAGTTGTGTTCCTATGTTATCATCCTGATGCATAGGCTTCCGATAATGCACAAATGGCAAAGGCATGGTTCAATGTTAACACCATAAGGAAGCATGTCCTAAGAAATGATGTGCAGCCATCACTGGATTGCACACATGTAGATAGCAATTGGCTGAAAACAGGCTGAAGGAGATCAGGAGCACTGAGATGCAAAGGGTTTACATCTGCATTTCTTTAGAACTAAAGACAAATCTGTTTTCTTCATGTTGGGTAGAGTAAGGAATTGTTAAAACAACAGTTAGTTTTTGTGCTATCTGTGTCTCATTGCAGAAATTTACCTTCACTTCCTATCATATAGCCAATACAGAAAGAAATAGGAAATCCCTAATCCCTCCAAAAGGGGGATTCCCTGGTTATCATCATGGTCAACAGAACTACTGCCCTCATTGGAAGATTTCCCCTGCATTACTATCCTGTTGACAACCCAAAATTTGGGATATTCTTTCCCACTACGCCAGCATCAATGAATAATGCTATATTTAACTGATTTGCCCTATCATTGACTTTGAGAAATATTACGGAATACTCAACTAAAATGAGGCATTTTGACGTTATGCCGCCATACTGGAATGAGTTCCATTGCTATGGAAATGCAGAAGAGCAGCAGCAACCTCACCTCCTTGTATGATGTAATGCCCCCAGCACTGCACACATCCACCAGCAGGGCCATGCATTGGCGTAGAAGCTACAGCGATTATGTGACCTGCTCTACTGAGCACGGGGAAATTTGTAAAGGATTTTTTTTTAAAAAAAACAAGCTCATAATGCTTAAAAGCATACGTTTTCCTATGTTAAAATGTTATTCAAATGAATAAGGGTTCAAACGCTTTAATACATACATATAAACATATTTTAAATATCTACTTATTAATATCATGTCTTTAGATATGTATGCTACAGCACTCAAAATAATGTCTGGCAAACCTTTGCCTTTATTTATGTATTAAAAACATGCTAAAATCAAAGGATAATTATTTATATGAGGGTAAAGGTGCCTTTTATATATTTTTTAAGTGAAATATAGAATATGCTACTGTTGATCAATAATTGAAGACAGATAATTATCCCCAAATTATCTATAGTCAGCCCAGACTCAGGCATTTCCTAGAAACTTTTCTTGACACTTACGATTATTTACGCAGTGTGCTTTCATCTAGAAAGAACTGCAATTTTAGCTATAAGTTTCATTTAACAAACACATGGGCTCTGCTAATTCCCTACAGAAGATAGGAGCCACGCTGGGCCACCAAAGAGCTTTTTTTTTTTTTTTTTGAGAAATAGCACCAGCCTCACATTAATTCAGTATCATCAAGTGCAGTAACAATTTGTTCCTCTGCTGGAGCTAAAGAACACAGATATATTTTTTTCTGGAATGTTTACTTAGCATTCCCAAAATCAATAACAATATAAAGAAATCAGTGAAAAAGTCAGATTCTTTGACTGGGAATATATACGATTCTCAGTGCAGGTGAATCATTTTAAATTCAAACGGAAGAAACATCAATAGAGCAAACGTTTCATAGCATCTATTATCTACTTATGTGAGAAGAAATATGTGTGCGTGTTTGAAAAAAAACCCAGTGGAATACTGCCTTAATCTATTACAGAGAAGCACAATTTTCTGTAACTTAATTTGCTAAGTTAATGAACCCAGTAAATTCACTTTGATATTTTCTTCGGCTAATATGTTAGATCTAATTTATTTGGCAAAAATGGTCAAATTTCTTCTTAATTGAGTTGTTGCAAAACAAAAACAACTATGCATTGTTATGGCAAATGTGATTTGTATGTTTTCAGATAGGTGGCTTGCAACGGGCAAGTTCTAACTACTGGCCTCCATGCTTTATATTTAAGTATTTGGAGGATTCTGTTTTTTTTTTTTTTAAAGTGTCACACAGACAAATTATTTTATAAAAATAGCCAAATTTTATTACAACATGTTGTTAAAACCAACATTTTAAATATAATTTTATCATACAATATCCATGCTATTATAGGACAGATGCAATGACTTTGGTTCTACATGTTTCATCAGACTATGGCTTCTTCAGAAAACTGCATGTATAATCACTAGAAGTTAATAATAACATATTAATAAATCATGCGACCAACACCCTCAACACCAGAGCCAAACAGCACATGAACCACACGTCACAAATCACGACACCAGTGACACATGCAAAATCCCTCAAGAATGCATGTAGCCAAAGACCATCCACAGAACCCCCCCCCCCCACCTGAATGGCTGCATGCATACAACAAAATCAGCATAGTGGCCGACATACTAGGAGAGTGTCTCAAGGAGACACCAGCAAAACCACACAGGAGAGCACCAAGGTCCCACAAAGACCCGTTCTAGAAATGTAATCAACAATAAATCATAGGCTCACCAACAATGGCATCCCAGCCATCCATCTGGAGGATTCTGTTGACCTCCGCTTTCAACTGGGGTCATTACACATCTCTTCAGATTTAAAAATAGCAAGTAAACATCCCTAATTACCTATCATAGATATTGGACAGAGAGGTGTGTTGGAGCCAGGTATCTACAGGGTGGGCCATTTATATGGATACACCTTAATAAAATGAGAATGGTTGGTGATATTAACTTCCTGTTTGTGGCAAATTAGTATATGTGAGGGGGGAAACTTTTCAAGATGGGTGGTGACCATGGCGGCCATTTTGAAGTTGGCCATTTTGAATCCAACTTTTGTTTTTTCAATAGGAAGAGGGTCATGTGACACATCAAACTTATTGGGAATTTCACAAGAAAAACAATGGTGTGCTTGGTTTTAAAGTAACTTTATTCTTTCATGAGTTATTTACAAGTTTCTGACCACTTATAAAATGTGTTCAATGTGCTGCCCATTGTGCAACCCTCTTCTCCCACTCTTCAGACACTGATAACAACACCACAGGAGAAATGCTAGCACAGGCTTCCAGTATCCGTAGTTTCAGGTGCTGCACATCTCGTATCTTCACAGCATAGACAATTGCCTTCAGATGACCCCAAAGATAAAAGTCTAAGGGAGTCAGATCGGGAGACCTTGGGGGCCATTCAACTGGCCCACGACAACCAATCCACTTTCCAGGAAACTGTTCATCTAGGAATGCTTGGACCTAACACCCATAATGTGGTGGTGCACCATCTTGCTGGAAAAACTCAGGGAACGTGCCAGCTTCAGTGCATAAGGAGGGAAACACATCATCATGTAGCAATTTCGCATATCCAGTGGCCTTGAGGTTTCCATTGATGAAGAATGACCCCACTATCTTTGTACCCCATATACCACACCATACCATAAATTTTTTGGTTCCAACAGTCTTGGAGGGATCTATCCAATGTGGGTTAGTGTCAGACCAATAGTGGTGGTTTTGTTTGTTGACTTCACTATTCACATAAAAGTTTGCCTCATCACTGAACAAAATCTTCTGCGTAAACTGAGGGTCCTGTTCCAATTTTTGTTTTGCCCATTTTGCAAATTCAGTGCGCCAATCTGGGTGTTGCTATCAGTGTGTGAAGAGTGGGAGAAGAGGGTTGCATTGACAATCCAACATAATGGGCAGCACATTGAACACATTTTATAAGTGGTCAGAAACTTGTAAATAACTCATGAAAGAATACAGTTATGTTAAAACCAAGCACACCATTGTTTTTCTTGTGAAATTCCCTATAAGTTTGATGTGTCACATGACCCTCTTCCTACCCATCTTGAAAAGTTTCCCCCCTCACATATACTAATGTGCCACAAACAGGAAGTTAATATCACCAACCATTCCCATTTTATTAAGGTGCATCCATATAAATGGCCCACCCTGTATATAAGCAGAACCTTAAACTTTACCCCATCAGTATTTTCCAAGACAAAAGACATGAAGCTAACCCAAACGGGTTGCTCTGTGTTATATTTTATTTTTTTTGTAATTATTTTGTATCAATAACCAATAAAGTAATTCTTTAACCTTAAAGTGATTTGTAAACAATCACCTTGTAAAACAATCCATTCAGATTAAAATAGAAATGAAAGGTAAAACATTTTTGTATAGATATAAGAAAACATTGTAAATACTTTTTTCTTTCCTTTTTTCATAAGTGATCACATTCCCTCTGCTGCATAAGAGCTGGGGGAGGAGAAGCAGCTTTACACTGAGCTTCCCAGTGAATGGCTGTGTAGCGGGGGCATGTTAGGACAAGTCTGATCATTGGAGGAGAGCACAGCTAGAGAACTAACCATGGTGTACTCTCCTGCTTAGTGTGTTCAATATTTACTTGGAAAGCAGAGGGACTGACAGGATCACCCGGGATTTCACATAAAGGAGGCAATGCAAAGAGAACAGGATGCTTTCTCATACAAGTACATGCTACAGCAGAAACATATCAGGAATATGAAATGTTTGGATAACAAACGGTTTAAGTGGCTGACTACAAAGGCGTTCAATCACATTTTTATTATGCAATATTGCACATTTTGCAAACAAGTTTTGAAAAGATCTGGCCTTTTTGCCTAGCTAATTATTGGCAGGTAATGTAATATTTAGGGTGTGCTGCCTGTAAAAGTTGTCACTGAAATTTTGAAGCTTGTTGATTTAAAAAATAGGCTCACTATCAAACATTTTAACAAAATGTTTCATTCCCTAATTTCACAAACCAAGTAACCAAAACACGTGTCAAGACAACGATTAATGATGAAAATTTGTATTAATCGATTGAATGCATGTAATAAATTACTGTCGTAGTAATGAGTTTATTCATTTGGTCAGGATTTCTTGTATATTCACAAATCTGAATAAAAAAAAAAGTCAGATGTAAGCATGTTTGTTGACACAAATACCTTTCTCAAAAAGGTGACTCAGAGCATGGAGTGTAAATGACTGACAATACACAGTGTCTAACATGTTCAGATACTGCATGTAAAGATGAATAATGAGGCCAGGAAAAGTCCCATTCATGTTCATAGATTTTGCCTTTAGTGCCGGTGGTTAAAGATATAGAGGGCAAAATGTATTTTTTTCATGGGGGGGGGCAACTTAACAACTTTATCACCGGAGACCAGTCCTAGCCAGAGTACCTATAAATTTTACTGTGATGGAGCTAAACACATAACAAATACTCCCCAAACTTGAGGAAACCATAATATGTGTGTAGGCCTAGCGCTCTCTCCATGTGTACTGGCTTCATTATTAATTTTAAGTAGCAGGATGGCTTTAATTTTTCTTCAAGTATGATCAGTATACAGTGTTCTCTGTATTGATGTCTCAGGATTGGGGGTGGCATTAGAAATGTGGCCTTGGGCAACACAGTGGAGACGAAACTCCTGTAGATTAAAGTGATTGGATTATACAATCCATCCTGCTCAGCAAATACACTTTATGATGTTCACATTACACTTTTAGTTTGCATTCTGGAAAAATGTATTTGTACAAGTGCAATTTTGTTAAATGTTAATTATCAAACATATAAGGCAGGCATAAAAAAAATACATATCTATACAACAGTATTATATGAGTCAAACAGCTCCAGTTTGAGTCTTTCAATCAAATACTTGCTTTCTTCAGCATATTCAGCTGTCATGTACAGTAATGCATATGTCTGTCCAGACATTTTAAAAGCAAGCATCCATATCTCCTTCCATTTATCACTCTCTGTACTTTAAAGAGAAGTTCAGAAACAACTCTACAGCAGGTTCCAGGCTGACCACCTGTAATAACACTTCTATGTTAGGGTCAGTGGTCAACAAACAAGTCCGTCTTATTCTAGTGATCTCTGAGCATCTTCCAAGCAGATGTAAACCAAATTACTGCCCGAATGACACACAAAAGTGAAAAGAAAGAAGTAAATGTGTCAAATACTATATTTAATGATTACACTAAATCTGTATTTTAAGTGTTTGTTTACATCTGAATTAGCAGTTCCCTTGATCTAAGTTAAATTCATTACAAATTGTTAGTAGCTATCAAATGTATATTGTAAATTCTGTATGGAAGAATATCTTGTTGAGTTGTCAAAGAGCAATAATCATACTAGCAAAAGTGTGCCCATTTGTTAAAAGGGCTGCATGCAAAAAGGCAGATCACTGCAGTGGTGACAAGCAGAGAAGTGTGCATTCTCACAGTGGCAGTTATCAGTGTAGTGGCAAGTGAAATGAGGACATGTGGGCCCATTCTTTGGAGTTGGGGGGGGGGGGGTGAGTATCATGCACAGTTATACTGGGTGTTAGGAGAGGAGGGCCAGTGGGGATTGGCACAATACACATCTCGCCCACATAAACAACATCAATAGTAAGATTCCCCGCCTCTGAGTCCTTTCTTAACCCCTGTAAAGCACTGGAAGAGCAATGGAAACTGCAGTATGAAAGGTAGAGGGAGGGGATGTCATTCCAATTGTAGATTTAGCCCAGGGAGAGGTGCCAGAACAGGTAAGATCTGCAACAGCATCTTCTCTATGCTCCCCTGCATGACAAGACTATAACTGTATTATACATTATTGACTATTATGTATCTTCCTGCCCCCCCATACTGTACCCTCTTACGTCACCTGTACTGTTTTCTTCCATTCACCCTGTGCTATGCCCTCCTACCCTCCTATACTGTGCCCTCCTGCCCCCCCCCCCCTTTAATATGCCTTCCTGCTTCCCCTTACTGTGACCTCCTGCCTTCCCCCTTTACGGTGCCCTCCTTCCCCCCTTTACAGTGCCCTTCTGCCCACCATTCTGTGCCCTCCTGCCTCCCCCCTATACTGTGCCCTCCTTCCCCCTCTACTGTGTCCTCCTCATCATACTGTGCCCTCCTTTCTCCCTGGACTGCGCCCTCTTGCCTCCCTACTTTGCCCTGCTGACCCCTATACCCAGCTATGCTGATGCCCTGTCTTCCACCCTACTGACCCCTCTCCAATGCCCTGTCCTGATCCCTGGTGACCCCCCAGTCCTCTGCCCTGGTGATCCCATGTCCTCTGCCAAAATAACCTGTGTCCTCTTCCCTACTGATCTCTATACACTGCCATATATATATACTACTGACCTCTGTACACTGCCCTACATTCTACTGACCCCGGTACACTGCCCTACCTACTAATGACCTTTGTACACTGCCCTACATCCTACTGACCTCTGTACACTACCCTACCTACTACTGACCTCTGTACATTGCCCTACATCCTACTGACCTCTGTACACTGCTCTACCTACTATTAATCTTGGTACACCGCAGGAGGTACAGTACTCAGCAGGTACAGTGCTCAGCAGGAAAGTCAGTGTCAAATGATGCTTCCACAGTATTTGATGAAAAATGTGTTTGCAGTGTAATTGGCGTTTATCCCTGTATTCACTGTAAGATCTGTTGGGTTGCCACACATGGTACTGTTGCAGCTAGAGAAATACCTCAATTATTTTACTAATGAACATTACCTTCTTGACTGTGTTTCTGTCCTTATTATGATAAATCTTCCTACATATCCAGTATTTTAAAATTAAATTGTTACATACAGTATGCAAGCACTGTGAAAATTATAGGCACTAGATCCTATCTATCTATCTATCTATCTATCTATCTATCTATCTATCTATCTATCTATCTATCTATCGATATCCTGCAAAAAAATAAAATAAATAATAGGCTAATAATATGCTTCTTGTAGAACCATGAAAAAAACGGGGATTAAAGATCACCAAGAAAACTTATGAAGGAACAGAATAAACATAAAAAATCAACTTTATTGAATTAATGTTAAAATAGGTTAATGCAAAAGGAGACTACCACTTGTGAAAAATTAAAATTGACAACATTGTCAAGCAACTCTGAGGCCTGCTGGCAGCACACCACATACAGCCACCACATTCAGCACACATTGCAATATGTCTGTGGGGATGGATGGACCCATCCACAGTCCAGGTAATAGGGGATAAATGGAATTACTACTACTATGAGATACCACTCAGTCCATGGAGTCCAAACCCTGGAAATAATTCCAATTAGTATAACAATCCCCACAGGATGCCGCTGATGTTGGAAGATCAATACATCTGCAGTGTTGGCTAATGCAGGCTGGATAGGGAGATAAGGGTGGGATGGAAATGGGAGTTGCTGGCTGTGCCCTAGACAGGGCTTATGGATATGCAGCAGAACCAAATCACCTCCTGGGTGTACAGCAACCCTAGGGCAGGGAATTCACAGCCCGGTGCAATTGGATATGTACACACTGGTGAACATGAACCAAATAAGTTCCATAAAAGTTTCACTGGGCAGTGTGGAGCCACAGTGCCAGTGTATGCTCACCACCTCTTGTCTCCCAGTGGAGGTTCAAACCTTCATGCCATGTAAGTTCCATCATTGCCAGCATGTTTCCCTAGTGCAATAACCCAGGATGTTTTTAGTCCAACACAGCCAGCCTGCTACCCTATGGTCAGGCAGGGTGGGGGGCAGGTCCGGCAGGGTCACCCGAGTTGCGGGGTGAGGTCATGCTGATGCGTTTCACCCACTTATCAGCGAGCTTCTTTGGAGCAAGGAGGGGCGGGTGAGTAGGACCTTAACCACTTGCTTACTGGGCACTTAAACCCCCCTCCTGCCCAGACCAATTTTCGGCTTTCAGCGCTGTCGCATTTTGAATGACAATTGCACGGTCGTACCCAAACAAAATTTTTATCATTTTTTTCCCACAAATAGAGCTTTCTTTTGGTGGTATTTGATCCCCTCTGGGTCATTTTTGATCACAGCTATAAACAAAAAAAGAGTGCCAATTTTGCAAAAAAAAACAATATTTCTTACGTTTTGCTATAATAAATATCCAAAAAAAATTATTCATCGGGTTTGGCCAATATATATTCTTCTACATATTTTTGGTAAAAAAAAATGCAATCAGCGTATATTGATTGGTTTGCGCAAAAGTTATCGCGTCTACAAACTATGGGAATTGATTTATGTCGTTTTTATTATTTATTTATTTTTTTACTAGTAATGGCGGCGATCTGCAATTTTTATCGGGACTGCGATATTGCAGCGGACATGACGGACATTTTTGATACTTTTTTGGGATATTTAAATATCCACTGAATACTGTATAAATGTCATTGGCAGTGAAGGGGTTAACCCTAAGGGGCAGTGAAGGGGTTAACTGTGTTCCCTCATTGTGTTCTAACTGTGTGGGGGGTGGGCTGGACGGGACATAACAGATCTCACTGATCCCAATCACAGGGATCAGTAGATCTGTTATGCCCCCCTTCACAGAATGGAGAACCACCGTGTTTACATCGGCGGTTCCCCATTCTGCAGCTCTGACAGGCAATCGTGGGTCACGAGCGGACATAGAGGCCGCCCAACCCACTTGCACGCCCATGCAGCTGGGAGTGTGCACAGGGGATGACATCCATGGACGTCATCCCGGAAATTCAGATCCGCGCTGGAGCCGTACTTCGGCAATAGCGTGGATCTGAAGGGGTTAAATATCTCATACTAAACTAAAGTGTGCACTTCCCTCACAGACGCTCACCGCCATTCAGATTACATACAAAGTGCATATGAAGAGCGGTCCACAAGATCTCTGTTAGTCCTAAAGGTAAACATTTCCCAAATTGAACAGGAGAGTTTTGCAAACACAATTAGATATTTGCAGGGCCCTAATATTAAACAAAATTAAATATCAGGTAGTAAAGAAAAAGGAGAAAGCAAAAATGGCAAGGAAGAGCAAAAATAAAAAAAATAGCAAAAATAGCCCAACCACCAATAAAACAGGTCCAGCAACTCTGTTGCTAACACATAGCAGCAGAGGGGAAGTTTATGCTTCCAAAAACACTGACAAATTACATCCGGTGTTTATTCCTTTTGGCACCGTAGCATCCAGGAGAAAGATCCACATTTGTCTCCTTCTGTAATAGTATGGTGTCAAAATCCCCCTTCGCAGGGGGAGGTTCAAGACATAGATACCTTTAACCTTCAAACCACTTGGGTTCCCATTATGGAAGTGTTTGAAGTGTGCCACCAGGCAGAGAGCGCTCATCCTCTTTTTTGTTTATACTATTGATATGCTCAACTACTCAAATTTTTACTGGCCTTTTTCATTTTCACAATGTATGCCTCACCACATGGACAAGTGAGCATGTAAATCACCCTCGTGGTGGAACAGTTAATGAACTGTCTGTTCCTAAATTGTTTGGTATTCTCTGCATTTGTGTCGGTTTTATCAACAAACTCACTAATCAGAGGAAATGATGCCCTGCCTGAAGACTGACCATCACGTCCACCTTTGCCTGTGGACACATTTGTTGCTGGCCCCCTTACAGTGCCAAGGGAATGTCTGCCTCTCCTTCTTGTCCTCCCAGACATTATTGGGTGGCAGGGGGCGGTGTTTATTAGCAAATGTTAAGAAAAATTGGAAATCTGTAGGTAGATGCACTTTTATTAATGTAAAGTGGTGTTTGGTGCACTTTAATTTGAGTACTCACACTACACAGACACACTCTACGAATACACTATAATATACTGCAATATAATACGCCAAACTATATGGTGTTAAACTTGCAGTAACACAAACAGAAAGAAGTAAATGGCGTTAAACTGGCAGTAACGCACTTAGAACTATATGGAGTTAAACTGGCAGTAACGCACACAGAAGTAAATGGCGTTAAACTGGCAGTGATGCAATTAGAACTATATGGCATTAAACTGGCAGTAATGCACTTAGAACTATATGGCGTTAAACTGGCAGTAATGCACACAGAAGAAAATGGCATTAAACTGGCAGTAACGCACTTAGAACTATATGTCGTTAAACTGACAGTAACGCACACAGAACTATATGGCATTAAACTGGAAGTAACGCGCTTAGAACTATATGGCGTTAAACTGGCAGTAATATACACAGAAGTAAATGGCATTAATCCTGCAGTAACGCATCCAAATAGACGGTGTTCAACCGTCACTACACTGACGCTATCTGAACTGTCCCTACACTAGCTATACATTAATGTAAAGATTACTCAAACAGTCTCACTACACTACACTGAAACTATCAGAGCTGTCCCTACTCTAGCTATACACTAATGTATGTGTGAATGACATGGTCTCACTACACTACAGTGAAACTATCTGAGCTGTCCTTACTCTAGCTGCACACTATGCAAAGCTGAATGGTCCTCCTCACTACACTCACACTATCCCTAGACTGATACTAAACAAATATTCTACACTGACAATTGAAGCAAAATAGCATAGTATAGCACACTAGCTAACTAATAGCACTGAACAGAGCCCTGTTCTATCTCTCTCTCTATCCGAAATCACACTGAAAATGGCTGCCATTGAAAATATACTTTTATACTGTGGGACGTGAATGAGCCATGATTGGATAAAGTCATGATGGCAGTGTCCATTCATGAATCTGACAGTGCTCTGTGCCCTGATAGACTGAAGCTTTCACTGCTTCAGCTTGCAATGCATTGTTCATTGCCGCATTGCATTTTGGTTGGTTTGAGGCCCAACAACGTTTGTTCGCCGAAAGACCAAACAGCGAAAGTTCGGCCCGAACTTATGCTCGGGCCAAACCTTTCACCCACCCCTAATGGTTGAGGTTCCTGGCAGACCTAACAGATCCTCAATGAACTCAATGAGTTGGTTCCTTGAACCCCCCACAACATCAGGACATCATCGATGTACCTTATCCACAGGAGACTGTGTCTAAGGTACATCAGAGACTCGTAAACAATCTCTTGTAGAACCATGCCCATTTTAAATTAATGCCCCACCGCTTATTAAAGTACATGGTCCTCCTACAATGGCTTGCTGGACACACAGAAAAAAAGGTGTCCCTGGAAACTTTTTTGAAATGTTGGCAACTATGGTATTGTACTCCTTAAAAGTTGAAAGTAAACAGCAGAGGAGAAGCTGCAAAATATGCAAGAAATTCAGGAATTTTTGGAAAGAGATGGTGAACAGACAGGCAGACGAACAACGTGAAAGGAGATTTCTCAAGCAAGCTTATATTAAACTGTCCGTAATAACTGCTGTTGTATCCTTAGCAAAATAATGCTATAAAATGGAAATGTATGCTGTGACTATAGGATTCCTTTAACCACTTCAGCCCCGGAAGGATTTCCCACGTTAGGACCAGAGCACTTTTTGCGATTCGGCACTGCGTTGTTTTAACTGACAAGTGCGCGGTCGTGCGTCGCTGTACCCAAACAAAATCTGCGTCCTTTTTTCCCTCCCCACAAATAGAGCTTTCTTTTGGTGGTATTTGATCACCTCTGCGTGATTTCTGATTACCGCTATAAACAAAAAAATAGCGAGAATTTTGCAAAAAAACACAATATTTCTTACTTTTTTCTAAAATACATATCCAAAAAAAATATAAAAAAAACAAATTTATTCATCGGTTTTGACCGATTTATATTCTTCCTCATATTTTTGGTAAAAAAATCGCAATCAGCATTTATTGATTGGTTTGTGCAAAAGTTGCCACGTTTACAAACCATGAGAATTCATTTCTGGCATTATTACATTTTTTTTTTTTTTTTTTACAAACAAACAAAGAAACATACAGACATACAGTGCAGATAGGAAATCGACATTGCTTGATTATCTTGACTATACATCAATGATAATTCCAGTCAAAAGGACTATAAGGCACAATGGTGATAAGCATACATCTACATTTGGGTTTCGATTGTCACAGAACCAAAGAACCAAAGCATAATACCTCATATTAACCACCTTCTTGTCTCTATCATCAATCAGTTTTAAGGATTATTTTGAGTCAAGGGTGGGATAGTGTGGTTAGAAGTAACCCAGGGGTCCCAAATTTTGTTGAACTTTTTGGGGCATCCCCTGGTCTCATACGTCCATTTATACAGGGGGAGTGATTGGTTAACAAGGGTGAGCCAGCAAGATATGGTGGGTGTAGATTTCCAGTTTGTAGTAATTTTCTTTTTTAGCATAGAAAAGAGTTATACGCAGGAAGCCCTGCATACTTTTAGACAAGCCATCGTCTTCATCTATGTATCCCAGTAGATATCTCAGGGGATTACATATATTAGGTAGTTGAGTTATGGAGCTGAGGAAATCAGTAACTTCCGACCAGAATCTCCCGATCAGTGGGCAATTCCACATCACATGGAAGAATGTACCATCAGCCGCATTGCATCTCAAACAGGTGGGAGAAGGTATTCTCTGTAGCTAGGGGTATAGTAGTTTGATCTGTATAACCCTATCCCGGGCAGAGATGACAGAGGGGACCTGGAGAGGTATGACTTCCTGCCAGATCTCCTCCGTCAGCTCTGGTATATTGGAGCGTCACTTGGCCTCCACTTGTTGGATCCTAGTAGTCTTGGAGTGAAGTAGGGATCTAAAATATGTGGAGACTATTTTTTTTCGGAGGGGTCCGTCAATAAATGCTCGAGGGGGGAGGATTGAAGATCTATATTCCGTAGGCCAAATTGGGCCGCAGCGGTATGCCGCAGTTGTAGGTATCTGAAATAGGCTGTGGTTGGGAGGCAAAAGTCCCTGCAACAGTCTGCAAAGGATCGGAAGGTGCTTCCTGTGAACAAATGGGAGATCAGTCTCACCCCACACCTAAATCAAACCCCCCATCTGTCCTACGAAAAAATTCTTGTAAACATGGGTTACTCCAAAGAGGAGCGTTGGGTGAAAATACGGACACATTAGCTGCCGGGAGCAATTTAGATATTTTGAATATACATACTATAGTCATGGATAATATACTAGTGCTATCCCAGTTTCCTGTGGATAAACGATGAATCAAGTTTTGCAAGTTTTGCAATGATTTGTATGAAGTAAGCATAGCAGCCTCTAGAGCCGTTGTTGGCTGCATTGTTGGCTTCTGGGTAAAACAACCAATGAGCGTGTGCTAATTGTGATGCTACATAGTAAATATGGAGGTTAGGGAGCGCCGAACCCCCTCCAAGATAGGAAGTTGCAGTGCATCCTTGGCTATTCTTGCCACCCCCCCCCCACCCAAATAAATTTATTAATAATCAAGTCTATCTCCTTGAATTTACTTTTAGGGACGTACATTGGGCAATTACCCAAAATATATAGAAAGCGGGTTAAAGAAAAATTAAAAATATTTATTCTACCCAGCAGATTCAAGGGCAGTGCGGTCCAGGATTTTAGCATAGTTTTTAATTTGCTAATGAGAGGGTCTACGTTTTTATTAATGTAGGAGGAGATAGGTTGTTATATAATAACGCCCAAATATCGAAACTCCGATACAATCTATAGGGGGCAGTCAGGTGGCAGGTCAATTGAGGTTGATTGGAACAACATGAATAAGAGAGACTTGTCCCAGTTCACCTGAAAGCTAGAGAACTGGTCAGATAATGGACAGTAAATTGAGGAGAGATGACTGGGGATCCGTAAAGTACACAATCATATCATTGGCATATAGGGACACTCTTTCCACCAGATCCCCAATCGTCAGGCCCACCACGTCAGTATTCTTTCTAATTAATGCCGCAAGGGGCTCTATCGGCACTGCAAATAACAGCGGTGACAGAGGGCATCCCTGTCGGTTTCCTCTCTTAATTGGTAATGCTTTTGAGATAGAATTGTTCACTCTCAGTCTTGCCCTGGGATTGGTATAAAGCAACTGGACCCATCTAATGAACATTGGACCAAACCCAAATTTGGCCAGGTCCTCCATCAGGTACGGCCATTTGACCAAGTCAAATGCTTTACGGGCATCCAGCGCTAATACTGCCCTGGTGCCCATAGAGGTATGGATGGCTGGCATGTTGGTGAATAATCTGCATATATTAATTGATTTGACTTGACCTGGGATAAATCCTGATTGGTCCGCCCCAATGATGGATGTGATCACTGTATTCAATCTAAGGGCAAGTACTTTAGCCAAAATCTTAATATCAGAGTTGATCAAGGAGATTGGGTGATATGATTCACAATATAGATGGTCCTTATGGGGTTTCGGTATAAGTACTATCAGTGCCTCTGACATAGAAAGTGATAACTGTCCGTCTTTAGTGCATAGTTGAAAACCTTAAGTAAATGTGGGATGAGGAGGTCTCTATATTGTATATACCATTCTATAGGGAAGCCATCCAGGCCTGGAGTCTTATTCTTGGCAAAGGACTGGATAGCCTTCCCTATTTCCTCCTCCGTCAAAGGGGCATCTAACATAGTCACCTGGCTATCCACTAGTTTTGGCAATGTTATGTTATAAAGATAGACATCTAATTCAATTATGGTGTAGTGGGCCCTAGTAGTGTATAAGGTAGAGTAGAAATCAACAAATGCCTCCATAACCTCTGTATTCTGTTCCACCACTACACCGTCAGAGTTCTTAATCCTGGGGATGCAACACGGCTGATAGTCTAATCTAGAGAGATATGCTAAGAGGCGACTGTTCTTGTCCCCAAATTCAAACAAACGCTGGTTTTTATACAATAATTTTTTCTGAGTATGCTCCAAGATCACTAAAGCTAGTGCTCTGGCTTTGCAATGCCAGATAGCATGTGTATCTGGGGTAGGGGGTCGCAGAATACTCTGTTTCCTCGTCCCGGAGCTCTTTCTCAGCATCTGTCAATTTGGACTGGGAAGCCTTACAAGCACGTCCTATAGCAGCTGCGAAGGATCCTCGCATAGTGGCTTTAAAGGCATCCCATACCACTGAGACAGAGGCACTCTGATCGTTAGTACCCCAGTAATATTTTTACATCCACTGAACCTTGGTCTATGACAGCCTGGTCCACTAGCCATAGCGGGCTCAGACACCACACCTTAAAGGAAGAGTCAGTTCCCCGATCAAAGTCCATCATCAATGGGGAATGATCAGATATTATCGCTCTAGGATGATACCTAATATCCCTCAACATGTTCAGTAGTGCTGAGGAAAGCAAACACATATCGATTCATGGTAGTGTACCATGAGTACCAGAGTGACACGAGTATTCTCTTATATCCGCATGTTTCCACCTCCGGGCCTTGGTCAGATCATATTGGGTCAGGTATGAACACAGTGGGGTGAGGGGAGACGTGGAACAGCCCAGTCTATCAAAAGAGTTGTCTAGGACTGTATTATAACCTCCAGCCATTAATAGGGGGTCTTCTGCGATTTCTAGCACTGCTGTCATTATGCGTTGGAATGCAGGTTTAGTGAAAGGCGGAGGGATATAAATGCTGACTATCGTGTATGGCTTACCCTGAAATTCCAGGACAGGAATTACAAAACAACCTTTATGGGTCAAGCTTGATATGTTTTAGGCCCCTTTCACATGGGCGGCTGTTCTGCCGTTGCTAAATGCAAGCCAGATACCAGACTCCAAAGCACAATGATTACTTGCATTTGTACATTCCGATTAGCCATGGTTACATGCAGCTACGTTTAGCTGCAGTGTAAACATTCTTCTTGACATTTCTGAAGTACTTCCTATTGATTTTCTATGCTTGTTGTTGCCTGAGGGAATAAACCAACACTTTTGGACGGACAAGAGGAGGGCAACAACCAGAATGCCCTATCTGGATCCGCAGTGAAGGAAAAATAACCTCACCCTGGTCCAGGAAAATAATTGGTAGCGGTAGACAAGTATCATAGTAGTCATAAAATGAAGCTGCAGCTGAACGCAGAGACACAAGAAAAAATATAACCGTCCACGGATTTATTCGTGCAGCCGCACAGTTCTGGAATATCATGAGATCAAGTACTGAATTTCTTTCACAGTAGACACAGGGAGCATGGTCATTGAAGTCCTCTGTTAGTGAGGAGGAGTGCGCCAGTTTTGACGCCTTTGATCAGGAGGTTCCAGAGTGTCCACCCAGTGTATGACATCCTTTGGATCCGTGAAAAATAGGGTTTGCCTTGGTATATCACTCTCAGTTTTGCCAGATAGAGCATGCTATATGGGAGGTGTAAGTCCCGGAGCCGTCGCTTGATAGCCAAAAAGGTTGCCCTCAGCTTTTGGGTAGCCACAGAAAGATCAGGGAAGATCGTGATACCATTGCCATTAAAGGAGACACTACCCTTTTCTCTGGCAGCCCAGAGGACTGCTTCCCTGTCCCTGAAATGGAGGAGTTTAATGATCATAGCATGGGGAGGTGACCCCACAGGGAGGGGGCATATGGGGACTCTGTGAGCCCGTTCTATGGCAAATACAGGAGAAAAGGTGGTGGCGCCAAATGTGGAGGTCATGTTCCATAAATACTTTGGGTGATTTGCCCTCAGACCCCTCCGGGAACCTTAGAAATCATAAGTGATTTCTTCTCAGACGGTCCTCTAAGTCTGTGAGTTTGTCAATGGTAGCGTCTTTGGTCCTATTTAACTCTCTGGCTGAGTTCTGGAGAGGCTGGGTGTCATCCTCCAAGTCCCCAATGTGTTGCTCTGTGCCAGTCACTCTGTGACAGAGGTTTTGGACATCCTGTTTTAGAAAGGACAAGTCAATTCTGATAGAGTCAATCTGTGTGGTCATGGATGCATGGTTGTGTTGTATAGCAGCCATTATTTGAGCCAGCGTCGGCTCTGCAGGGACCTGCACAGCATTCAGAGTGCTGTCGGGGCAATGGCTGGTGTTGGCACTTCAAAATTTTCACGGCACCATGGTTGTTATGGTGTCAGGATGATTGAAGCACATTATTTCTATTATTACATATATGTAATATAAAATTAAATAGTTCAACTCACCATAATGCAGTATCAGTGGGAGCCCGAGTTTGTCACTTGCCACGTCGCTTTCCACCAGATGCGGATTGTCACTTGCCATTGCCTGCCACCAGATGTGGATTGTCACTTGCCACACTGCCTGCCACCAGATGAAGGTGCTGGCACCTCTTCTTGATTACATTGGATGGTTGGGCTCCCAAGACCATATTTTTGTTGTGTCAGGATTAAGCAATGTAGAGAGTTCAGGGGTCAGTAGTAAGTAATTCACAGATTGCAGATGTCAGGATTAAGTAACACAGAGAGTTCAGATGTCAGGAGTAATTCATTCACAGAATTTAGGAGTCAAGAGTAAGTAACAGAGTGGAGTGGTCAGGATTAAAGAAGAATTCCAGGCACCAACTAACAAATCTTTAAAGCAGTCCCTCCCCCCTTCTAACACCTATTCTGACTAACCCGTGATGGAGCAGTTTTAATATTAAACAGGGGATGACTGGAATTCCACTTTAAGTAATGTATAGGGTGCAAGTAACACCCAGAGTGCAGGGGTCAGGATTAAGTAATGTAGAGAGATTAGGTGTCAGGAAGCAACCATTGCCCCTGGAATTCGGGTCGGGAAGCCTGTGTGTGTGTGTGTGTGTGCGCGCGTATGTGTCGGCATTGGCGCCCAAGCGGCCCATTTAAGCAGACAGCACCCTGCAATCAGTGCTGTCCGTTCTACAGTGTTCCAGTACCCATGACCCCCTGTGATCTGTTCAAGTGAGCTTCCTGTTACCCATGACCCAGCTATCCTTTGACCTGCTTTTTATCTGCCTGCACCGACCCCGGCTTGCCCACGACCACATCTTTGCCTGATCCCTGTGTACTTCTGCTGCCCGTCTGTTGCCAATCCTGCCTGTACCCGACCATCCACCTGCCTCCTCCTTCTGTACTGCACCGCCGGGCTGCTACCGACCCGGCCTGCATCACTACTCTTCAGTCTGCACGAGTTCTTCAGCGGACCTTCACCTAACATCCGTGACCCAGTCGGGCCCTCGTGCCATTCTGCACTCCCGAGCCACCTGTCTGCTCTACCAGCGGCTCCTGAATCCGGATAGTAAGAGAGGTTGCCACTGCATAAGCCAGACTTTACCACCAGGTACATGACATTAGGACAATATGGAAAAAGAGTGTGGTGTGGCGCTGCCAATTATGTGTATATATATATTGGTTTGTATGAGAAGACAAAAGACTGCTGCCCTCACTGAAACACCCTTTGGATGTTGGATATGTGGAGAAAGTAACAAAAGGGAGTGTGGCGCTGTCTATACTTATGTGTTTCCACAAGGGATCTTGTTGTTTGCCGGGTGGGATCAATAAATATTGCTGCCCTTGTGTTGTGGTCTGGATATGTGTCTTTAAATAGCAGGGATTTTACTTTAAAAGCGTGCTCAAGTAAAAACGTGCTCAGAGTAAATAAATGAATTAAACCTGCTGATGTTGTGTCACTTATATTTAAATTATATATTCAAAATCCTTCACGTGGAACCAAGTGAAACCGGGTGTGCAAACAGTGCAAATGTGCAAGAAAATGCAAAAAAATAAAATCAAAAATCAAACCTCACAGGTATGCTTCCTAACTCTCCAGGTGGGAGTGTAGGTCTGTAATGGAGGACAATGAGACAGCACCTCTGTAAGACTGCTTGCTCCCGTCTTTCTCCATCAAACAGAAGGAAGGGGGACCCCTCAGGTCAGCCCCACATACCCATGGAGGTCCACATATAGTAAGAGAGAGAACTCCATGTGAAAGTAATGCTGGCAGTGGTATTAACAAATAGTATACACTCACAGTTGTGTTTTGAGGAAGTCTCCGTCTGTCCACCTAGCAACACCGAAGGACACAAGGTGGTTTTGGTCTTCACGTTTACTGCGAGTGACCGAGGCGGAATGCACAAAACAGTATCGCTTTCCGGCGGAGGCTACTGCAGCGATACTACTTTGCGCATTCCGCCTCGGTCACTCGCAGTAAACGTGAAGACCAAAACCACCTTGTGTCCTTCGGTGTTGCTAGGTGGACAGACTGAAGAGAACCTCTGAAGGAGTTTTGTGTTGACACTCACATATGATAAACAATTATGGTGACGGTCGTAATGAAAGTGT